>JAAAWM010011869.1:0-116524 GCA_036873465.1 Thinopyrum obtusiflorum
TTAATATTGGCATAATGCTACTGTACTCCAACTTCTCCATGACTCATACCCCCTGATACGATCCATAGATTCATCAAAATAAGCAAACTATGCAACAAAAACAGAATCTGTTTAAAACAGAACATTCTGTAAAGATCTGAATTAACGTCATACTTCTGTAACTCCAAAAATTCTGAAAACATAGGACAACATGGGCAATTCATATTCCAATACTGTGTAAAAATTCAGAGTTTTATCACGTTCCAGCAAATAATCAAAATCCCAGCAAGTTTCTGTTTTCCAACAGCATCAATCATACTATCTTCCAAATCATCCCAAAGGCATTACTTGGCACAAACACTAATTAAAATATAAAAACCGAATCATAACAGAGGCTATAATCATGTAATCACACACAAAAAAGTATTTGGTTGTCTCCCAACAAGCTCTTCCTTTATAGCCATTAAGATAGACTTTGAGATTTCAATGATGCTTGCTACTTGTGATTGATACGTCTCCAACGTATCTATAATTTTTTATTGCTCCATGCTGTTATATTATCAATCTTGGATGTTTTTACAATCATTTACAACAATTATCTATCATTTTTGGAGACTAACCTATTAACCTAGTGCCCAGTGCCAGTTGCTGTTTTCTGCCCTGTTTTTGTTTTACAGAAAATCAATATCAAACGAAGTCCAAATGCCACGAAAATTTTTGGAGATATTTTATTGGACATAACAAGTACTAGAAGCTTCAGGAGGAGGCCAGAATACCTTGGTGGGCCCCATGAGCCACCAGGGCGTGCCTGGGGGGGGGCAGGCGCGCCCTAGTGCCTCGTGGGCCCCACCAAGCTCCGTTTGACCTAATTCCAGCACTATAAATTCCAAAAAAATCAGAAACCCTCAGGGGAGTCCACGAAATACTTTTTCCACTGCCGCAAGCTTCTGTTCCAGAGAGATCCCATCTGGGGTCCTTCTCCGGTAATCTGCCGGAGGGGGAATCGATCACGGAGGGGCTCTACATCAACCTTGCTGCCCTTTCGATGATGCGTGAGTAGTTTACCACAGACCTACGGGTCCATAGTTAGTAGCTAGATGGCTTCTTCTCTCTTTTTGATCTTCAATACAATGTTCTCCTTGATGTTCTTGGAGTTCTATCCGATGTAATCACTTTTTGCAGTGTGTTTGTTGGGATCCAATGAATTGTGAGTTTATGATCAGATTATCCATGAAATTATTTGAGTCTTTGCTGCACTCTTTTATGCGTGATTATTATAGCCTCGTATTTCTTCTCCGATCTATTGATTTGGTTTGGCCAACTAAGTTGATTTATCTTGCCATGGGAAGAGGTGCTTTGTAGTGGGTTCGATCTTGCGGTGCTCAATCCCAGTGACAGAAAGGGAGATGACACATATGTATCATTGCTACTAAGGGTAACAAGATGGGATCTATTCATTGGGTTTATTAATTCATGAGTTTGTCTTGTCTACATCATACCATCGTTCTTAAGGCATTACTCCGTTCTTCATGGACTTAATACACTAGATGCATGCTGGATAGCGATCGATGTGTGGAGTAATAGTAGTAGATGCAGGCAGGAGTCGGTCTACTAATCTTGGACGTGATGCCTATATACATAATCATTGCCTTGGATATCGTCATGATTATTTGCTTTTCTATCAATTGCCCAACAGTAATTTGTCTACACACCATATGCTATTTTCTTGAGAGAAGCCTCTAGTGAAACCTATGGCCCCCGGGTCTATCAATCTCATATTACTAAAACCCTAAAAATATTGCTGCAATTTTCTTTTACTTATTTTATTTTGTATTTTTATTTCAATCTATCAAATACAATTTAATCTTGCAATCTTACCGCCAAGGGATTGACAACCCCTTGTTTGCGTTGGGTGCAAGGATTTGTTGTTTGTGTGCAGGTGCTGCTAACGAGGTGTTGTGTGATTCTCCTACTGGTTTGATAACCTTGGTTTCATAATCGAGGGAAATACTTATCTCTACTGTGCTGCATCATCCCTTCCTCTTCGGGAAAAATACCAACGCAAGCTACAAGTAGCAGGAAGAATTTCTGGCGCCGTTGCCAGGGAGATATCATCAACATCTATCAAGTACCTTTGCACAAACACTCATCTCGTTGCATTTACTTTATTTGCCATTTGCCTCTCGTTTTCATCTCCCCCACTTCTAATTTTTTTTTACAAAAATATTTTTTTGTTTGCCTTTTTCTTGTTTGCTTGTTTGCTATCATTGCTTGTGTTGCCATATGCCTTCTATTTGCTTGCATCTTCGCTTGCTAAAAAGCTATTGATATGGATCCTCATCCACTTGCTAATCTTTTCAAAAGACCCAATTATGATGAACCAATTGCTAGTGAGTTGAGTGCACTTGATTTTCTCTATGAAGTTTTGCTTGAAAATCATGAATCTGAAAATTATGATGAAGTGCTGAAAGAAAAAATTTATAAAGTGATTCATGATAGCTCCTTCAATAAAAAGCATGGTTGCAATGATGTTATTATAAATTCCATTAGTGTCAATTGTGCTAATGATATGCAAAACCACAAGCTTGGGGATGATAATTTTGTCATGTCCACTACTTATTGCAATGATCATGATTGGGGTGATAATGATTCTTATGATCTTGAAAATTTATTTAAACCTCATGATGAATATGCTTGTGATAATATTGAAAGTGGGTTCGGAAGAGTGTCCACTTTAGCTAAAAATAATCCCACATATTTGGAGAGTGTTCAATCTTATGATTTTTTTTGATAAGAGTGGGTTTGGAAAGGTAATAACTTTAGTTAATGTTAATCCCACTATTTTGGAAGACTATAAGAATTTTATGCATGTGGATCATGGAGAGAAAAATTTATATGATAGCTATATTGTTGAATTTGATTATGATCCTATATGTAATTATTATGAGAGAGGAAAATATGGTTGTAGAAATTTTCATGTTACTAAATTACCTCTTGTTATGTTGAGATTGTCAATGTTTTACTCCTCTCCTTTGCATATGCTAGATATTTCTCGTCTTGATAATTTGTTTGCATATAAAATGCCTATGCATAGGAAGTATGTTAGACTTAAATGTGTTTGTCACATGTATTATGATGCTCTCTTTGTGCTTTAATTCTCATCTTTCATGTGAGCATCATTGAAATCTCAAAGCCTATCTTAATTGCTATAAAGAAAGAGCTTCTTGGGCGGCAACCCAAAGAATAAAATAAATTTTTGTTAAAAGTTTCTGTTATGGTGTGTTTTTACTGTCATGCTACTGGTATGATGGTGTTTTTGTGTTTTTAATTAGTGTTTGTGCCAAGTAATACCTTTGGGATGATTTGGAAGATAGTATAATTGATGCTGTTTGAAAATAGAAAGTTTTGCGTCCAGTGCTGGAATTTTGTTTCTGTACTATGACGTAAGAAACTTCTGAATTTTTTTAACATTATTGATATGTGAATTTTCCACGTTGTCCTAATTTTTTAGAATTTTTCGACTTACATAAGTATGACTATAATTCAGATCTCTACAGACTGTTCTGTTTTTGACAGATTCTGTTTTTGATGCACTACTTGCTTGTTTTGATGAATCTATGGATTGTATCGGGGGGTATAAGCCATGGTGAAGTTAGAGTACAGTAGGTATAATGCAAAAATAAAATATGAATGGATTTGAAACAGTACTTATAGTAGTGATTTATTTTGTTATACTAAAGGATCTCACGAAGGTTTTGTTAAGTTTTGTGTGATTGAAGTTTTCAAGTTTTGGGTGAGATCACGATGGATGAAGGAATAAGGAGTAGCAAAAGCCTAAGCTTGGGGATGCCCGAGGCACCCCAAGGTAATATTCTAGGAAGACTCAAGCGTCTAAGCTTGGGGATGCCCCGGAAGGCATCCCCTCTTTCTTCTACCAACCATCGGTAATTTTACTTGGACCTATATTTTTATTCGTCACATGATATGCGTTTTGCTTGGAGCGTCTTGTATGATATGAGTCTTTGCTTTGTTTGCTTGTTAGTTTGTCACAATCATGTTTGCTGCACACACCAATCTTGAGAGAGCCACAAGTGTATCATCATAATTTGTTAGAATACTCTATGTGCTTCACTTAAATTTTTTGAGCTAGGCAGTTGCTCTAGTGCTTCACTTAAATCTTTTTGAGCACGGTGGTGGATATATTTTGAATAAATAAACTCTCATGCTTCACTTATATTATTTTGAGAGTTGATTGAAATTTTGAAGAAATGAATTCTCATGCTTCACTTAAATTATTTTGAGAATTGACTTGATTAAAATTTTGAAGAAATGAATTCTCATGCTTCACTTAAATTATTTTGAGAATTGTTAAGATTGAAATTTTGAAGAAATATTTGCACTCTCATGCTTCACTTAAATCTTTTTGAGAGATGATGATAGTAACGGTAATTTGCACATGTTATGCAATTGGTCCCAAAGTGATGAATATCCAAGAGGGATATAATAAAAACTTTCATATAGATCATTGGATATGATGAGTGTGATTCCTTGCAATAGTTTTGCGATATGGAAATGATAATATGTGAGTCATGTTAGTGAGTAATTGTGATTTAGTAAGAATATTAGTGTTAAGGTTTGTGATTCCCTATGCATGCACGTTAAGTTAATAGTTATGCAATGAAGTTACATCCTACTTATGGTGCATTATTCGGTGTTAGTTATGTTCAATGCGTGTTTATGACCGTTTTCATTTTTTGGTTGGTTGCTTCTCAATCTTTTGCTAGCCTTCATTTGTACTAAGCAGAAATACTACTTGTGCATCCAAAATCCTTAAACCCAGTTTTGCCATATGAGTCCACTATATCTACCTATATGCGGTATTTCAATGCCGTTCTAAGTAAATTTGCGTGTGCCAACCCTAAATTTCAAAATTATTTTTCTGTTTTGTGTGCCTGTACCGCTCATGAGGCGGAAGAGGGTAGCCAATATCTTCCATGCTAGGTGGGTTATTCTCATGATGAGTGTTTATTCACTTATCATTGCATGAGAGTATGGCGGTAATAGGGATGCCCAGTCCCAAAATGTGAAATGAAATGAAATGAAAAATCTTATATGTTCATATTAATAAATTCCTTGGAAAGTGATGGTATGGAGGGCACCCGTGGATACGGCTAGCCATGGATTGTGAAAGAATGGTGGAAAAGGAATAAGCTTTATTTTCTGTTTGGGAACCGCCTATAATGTATGTAGCATGGAAGATATTGGGAATTCTCATTCGTTTTCGTTGACAGGAAAAGCATGCCTCCCAAAATATTTTTTTATCTCTTTAATTTCAGCTTTGAGCTCTGGCACATTTGACAAATCTCTGCTTCCCTCTGCGAAGGGCCTATCTATTTACCTTTATGCATTTTTTATTTTTATTTGAGTCTCCATCTTCTCTTACAAAAGCACCAACTATAGAGCACTATTGTCATACTTGTGCATTGGATGTAGCTAATATTCGAGTGTGTTTCATGAATGGATCAATGATTGAGCATAATGGGCTATGGATAACTTTCTTTAGCATTGATATTTTGAAAGACATGGTTGCTTGTTAGCATGCTTGAGTATTTATGTTTTCATGTCAAACTATAGACTATTGCTTTGAATCATACAAGTCCAATGTCCATGATACAAAAGAAAAGAATATGTGATGAATATGTTAGGCAGCATTTCACATCAAAAATTCTGTTTTTATCATTTACCTACTCGAGGACGAGCAGGAGTTAAGCTTGGGGATGCTGATACGTCTCCAACGTATCTATAATTTTTTATTGTTCCATGCTGTTATATTATCAATCTTGGATGTTTTTACAATCATTTACGGCAATTATCTATCATTTTTGGAGACTAACCTATTAACCTAGTGCCCAGTGCCAGTTGCTATTTTCTGCCCTGTTTTTGTTTTACAGAAAATCAATATCAAACGAAGTCCAAATGCCATGAAACTTTTTGGAGATATTTTATTGGACATAACAAGTACTAGAAGCTTCGGGAGGAGGCCAGAAGACCTTGGTGGGCCCCACGAGCCACCAAGGCGCGCCAGGGGGGGCAGGCGTGCCTTGGTGCCTCGTGGGGCCCACCAAGCTTCGTTTGACCTAATTCCAGCACTATAAATTCCAGAAAAATCTGAAACCCTCAAGGGAGTCCACGAAATACTTTTTCCGCCGCCGCAAGCTTCTGTTCCAGAGGGATCCCATCTGGGGTCCTTCTCCGGTAATCTGCCGAAGGGGGAATCGATCACGGAGGGGCTCTACATCAACCTTGCTGCCCTTCCGATGATGCGTGAGTAGTTTACCACAGACCTACGGGTCCATAGTTAGTAGCTAGATGGCTTCTTCTCTCTTTTTGATCTTTATAATACAATGTTCTCCTTGATGTTCTTGGAGTTCTATCCGATGTAATCACTTTTTGCGGTGTGTTTGTTGGGATCCTATGAATTGTGAGTTTATGATCAGATTATCCATGAAATTATTTGAGTCTTTGCTTATGCGTGATTATTATAGCCTCATATTTCTTCTTCGATCTATTGATTTGGTTTGGCCAACTAAGTTGATTTATCTTGCCAAGGGAAGAGGTGCTTTGTAGCGGGTTCGATCTTGCGGTGCTCAATCCCAGTGACAGAAAGGGAGATGACACGTATGTATCATTGCTACTAAGGGTAACAAGATGGGATCTATTCATTGGGTTTATTAATTCGTGAGTTTGTCTTGTCTACATCATGTCATCGTTCTTAAGGCATTACTCCGTTCTTCATGGACTTAATACACTAGATGCATGCTGGATAGCGGTCGATGTGTGGAGTAATAGTAGTAGATGTAGGCAGGAGTTGGTCTACTAATCTTGGACGTGATGCCTATATACATGATCATTGCCTTGGATATCGTCATGACTATTTGCTTTTCTATCAATTGCCCAGGAGTAATTTGTCTACCCACCGTATGCTATTTTCTTGAGAAAAGCCTCTAGTGAAACCTATGGCCCTCGGGTCTATCAATCTCATATTACTAAAACCCTAAAAATATTGTTGCAATTTTCTTTTACTTATTTTATTTTGTATTTTTATTTCAATCTATCAATCTATCAAATACAATTTAATCTTGCAATCTTACCGCCAAGGGATTGACAACCCCTTGTTTGCGTTGGGTGCAAGGATTTGTTGTTTGTGTGCAGGTGCTTCTAACAAGGTGTTGTGTGATTCTCCTACTGGTTCGATAACCTTGGTTTCATAATCGAGGGAAATACTTATCTCTACTGTGCTGCATCATCCCTTCCTCTTCGGGGAAAATACCAACGCAAGCTACAAGTAGCAGTGATCTGCGTTGGTTTTTCCCTGAAGAGGAAGGGATGATGCAGTACAGTAGAGATAAGTATTTCCCTCAGTTATGAAACCAAGGTTATCAATCCAGTAGGAGAATCACGCAACACCTCGTTAACAGTACCTGCACACAAAATAACAAATCCTTGCACCCAACGCAAACAAGGGGTTGTCAATCCCTTGGCGGTTAATTGCAAGATTAAATTATATGGTGATAGATAAATAGATCGAACAAAAATACAAAATAAAATAAATAAAGTAAAAGTGCGGCAAGATATTTTTAGGATTTTTAATATATGATAGAAGTAGACCCGGGGGCCATAGTTTTCACTAGAGGCTTCTCTCATGAAAATAGCATACGGTGGGTGAACAAATTACTGTTGGGCAATTGATAAAAAAGCAAATAATCATGATGATATCCAAGGCAATGATCATGTATATAGGCATCACGTCCGAGACAAGTAGACCGACTCCTGCCTGCATCTACTACTATTACTCCACACATCGACCGCTATCCAGCATGCATCTAGTGTATTAAGTCCATAAAGAACGGAGTAACGCCTTAAGCAAGATGACATGATGTAGACAAAGTAAACTCATGCATGAATAAACCCCATCTTTTTACCCTTAATAGCAATGATACATACGTGTCATGTCCCTTTCTGTCACTGGGATTGAGCACTGCAAGATCGAACCCATTACAAAGCACCTCTCCCATTGCAAGATAAATCAATCTAGTTGGCTAAACCAAATCAATAGATCAGACAGAAATACAAAGCTATAATAACCATGCATAAAAGAGTTCAGAGAAGACTCAAATAATATTCATGGATAATCTGATCATAAACTCACAATTCATTAGATCCCAACAAACACACCGCAAAAAGTGATTACATCAGATAGAACTCCAAGAACATCGAGGAGAACATTGTATTGAAGATCAAAAAGAGAGAAGAAGCCATCTAGCTACTAACTATGGACCCGAAGGTCTGTGGTAAACTACTCACGCATCATCGGAAGGGCAGCAAGGTTGATGGAGAGCCCCTCTGTCGGTGTATAAAACATGGGGTATTTCATCCCCTGACTTATGCACAGACAGTGGCAGCCTCCTTGCCAGCCAAGCCTTGCCGGGACCGCCAAGACCAATATTCGAGGCCCAGTTGCTGGAGCTCAAGGCACAGCATCAGCAATCGCTCAACTACTACCGAAAACAAGAGCATTCCTTGCCGGCAAGGTGAAGACCCGGCAAGCTCCGTGCCGGCAAGCTCGAGCCAGCCCTCCCGCGCTCTACCTCACCGCACAAGTGTACGCCAGTGGGTGAGGTGTCGACCATGCAGGCTGGTTGGTGAGGCTTGTCAGGCACGTGTCAGCACACCAGAACAAGATTTGCCCCTAATGACACCCGTCCAGCAGGCGTGTCAGGATTATACAAGGTAGGTGTGCAAGCGGTGCAGGAACCTTGCCGGAATTACCTCTCCACGCGACACCTAACGGCGCATTTAATGCCTTTGTCCTAAACTGGCAGAGTTAGGTATGATAGCACTGTTTGCTATCTAGTCACTATGTAATTACTATTTTGCCACTGTGGTAACCCCTTGAGCTATAAAAGGAGGACCAAGGCAACAGTTTAGAGGATTCGGACCCCTTTTCAAACACAAGCACCTCTCGTGTAGCTGCTGCTCCCTGTGCCTTGCCGGGAATAGCGCTCCTTGTACTGTGCTCCCACACCGATAATACACCAAAAGCAGGAGTAGGGTTTTACGCTTCTCAGTGGCCCGAACCCGGGTAAATTCCTTTGCGCTTTCCATTGTTCATGCTCTTTGTGCTCGCCGTTCTCCCCCGCCGAACCACAAGGGGCTGCATGGCCCCATAGATGGTCGTATCCCCACGACACCCTCCGTGATCGAATCCTCCTCCGGTGAAGTACCGGAAAAGGCCTCCAGATGGGATCTCTCTAGAACAGAAACTTGCGGCAGCTGAAAAAGTAATTCGTGGACTCCTCTGTTGGTTTCCTGATTTTAGAGAATTTATAGTGGTGGAATTAGGTCAAACGGAGCTGTGTGGGCCCCACGAGCCACCAGGGCGTGCCCCCCTAGGGCGTGCCGTGGTGCCTCGTGGGCCACTGCTTCATCTTCTTGTCTCCTTCCGAAACTTCTAGTGTTTGTTATGTCCAGAAAAAATCTCCAAAAAGTTTCGTGGCATTTAGACTTCGTTTGGTACTGATATTCTGGAAAACCAAAAACAGACAAAAAATAGCAACTGGCACTGGGCACTAAGTTAATAGGTTAGTCCCAAAAAATGATATATAATTGCTGTAAATGTATATAAAAACATCCAAGATTGATAATATAATAGCATGGAACAATACAAAATTATAGATATGTTGGAGACGTATCAGCATCCCCAAGCTTAATTCCTGCTTGTCCTCGAGTAGGTAAATGATAAAAACAGAATTTTTGATGTGGAATGCTACCTACATATTCATCATATATTCTTTTCTTTATAGCATGGACATTTGGACTTGAATGATTCAAAGCAATAGTCTATGGTTTGACATGAAGATATAGATACTCAAGCATACTAACAAGCAACCATGTCTTTCAAAATATCAATGCTAAAGAAAGTTATCCCTAGCCCATTATGCTCAATCATTGATCCATTCATGAAACACACTCAATATTAGCTGCACACAATGCACAAGTATGACAATAGTGCTCTCTAGTTGGTGCTTTGTAAGAGAAGATGGAGACTCAAATAAAAAATAAAAATTGCATAAAAGTAAATAGATAGGCCCTTCGCAGAGGGAAGCAGAGATTTGCAAATGTGCCAGAGCTCAAAGCTTAAATTAGAGAGATAAAATTATTTTGAGAGGCATACTTTTCCTATCAACGAAAACGACCGAGAATTCCCAATATTTTCCATGCTAAACACATCATAGGCGGTTCCCAAACAGAAAGTAAAGTTTATTTCCTTTCCACCATTCTTTCACAATCCATGGCTAGCCGTATTCACGGGTGCCTTCCATACCAACACTTTCCAAGGAATTTATTATTATTAATTTTGATTCATTGTGGGACCGAACATCCCTGTTACCAGCCACTCTCTCGTGCAATGACAAGTGAATAAACACTCATCGTGAGAATAACACACCTAGCATGGAAAATATTGGCCACTCCCTGCTGCTTCATGAGTGGTACGGGCACACAAAATGGAAAATTATTTTGAAAAATTAGAGTTGACACATGCAAATTTACTTGGAAGGGCATTGAAATACCGCATATAGGTAGATATGGTGGACTCATTTGGCACAACTTGGGTTTAAGGAGTTTGGATGCACAAGCAGTATTCCCGCTTAGTACAAATGAAGGCTAGCAAATAGATTGAGAAGCAACCAACCAAAAAGCGAAAACGGTCATAAACATGCATTGAACATAACTAACACCGAATAATGCACCATAAGTAGGATATAATTTCGTTGCATAACTATTGACTTAATGTGCATGCATAGGGAATCATAAACCTTAACATCAATATTCTTACTAAATCATAATTACTCATTAGCATGACTCACATATTATCATCTCCATATCGCAAAACTATTGCGAGGAATCAAACTTATCATATCCAATGATCTTTATGTAAGTTTTAATTATATCCCTCTTGAATATTCATCACTTTGGGACCAAATTCATATCTTGTGCAAATTACCATTACTATTATCAACTCTCAAAAAGATATAAGTGAAGCATGAGAGTGCACATATTTCTTCAAAATTTATCAACTCTCAAAATGATATAAGTGAAGCATGAGAGTTCAAATATTTCTTCAAAATTTTATCTTATCAACTCTCAAAATAATATAAGTGAAGCATGAGAGTTCAAATATTTCTTCAAAATTTAGCCACCGCCATGCTCAAAAAGATTTAAGTGAAGCACTAGAGCAACTGCCTAGCTCAAAATTTTTTAAGTCAAGCACATAGAGTATTCTAACAAATCATGATAAACATGTGGTTCTCTCAAATAGGTGTGTCCAGAAAAGATGGTTGTGACAAACTAAAAAGAAAACAAAGCAAAGACTCATATAATACACAACGCTCCAAGCAAAACACATATCATGTGACGAATAAAATTATAGCTCCAAGTAAAATTACCGATGGTTGGTAGAAGAAAGAGGGGATGCCTTCCGGGGCATCCCCAAGCTTAGACGCTTGAGCCTTCCTTGAATATTACCTTGGGGTGCCTTGGGTATCCCCAAGCTTAGGCTCTTGTCACTCCTTATTCCTTCATCCATCGTGATCTCACCCAAAACTTGAAAACTTCAATCACACAAAACTCAACAAAACCTTCGTGAGATCCGTTAGTATAACAAAATAAATCACTACTTTAAGTACTGTTACAAACCCATTCATATTTTATTTTTGCATTATACCTACTGTATTCTAACTTCTTCATGGCTTATACCCCCCGATACAATCCATAGTTTCATCAAAACAAGCAAGCAATGCGTCAAAAACAGAATCTATCAAAAACAGAACAGTCTACAGAGATCTATTTAAAATACATACTTATGTAACTCAAAAAATTCTTAAAAATTAGGAAAACGTGGGAAATTCACATCTAAATTCTGTGTAAAAATTTCAGATTTTTATGACACTCCAGTACAGAACTAAAATTCCAACACTGGATGCAAAACTTTCTGTTTTTCAAACAGCATTAGTTATACTATCTTCCAAATCATCCCAAAGGCTTTACTTGGCACAAACACTACTTAAAACATAAAAACACAATCAAAACAGTAGAATAATTGTGTGCACACCAAAAAACAGAAAGGTAATTATTGGGTTGTCTCCCAACGAGCTCTTTCTTTATAGCCATTAAGATAGGCTTGAGATTTTATTGATGCTCACATGAAAGATAATAAATGAAACACAAGAGAGCATCATGTAGCATGTGAAAAACACATTTAAGTATAACATACTTCCTATGCATAGGCATTTTATAGGCAAACAAATTATCTAGACAAGCAAAACCTAGCATATGCAAGGAAGATGAAAGAAACAATAACAATCTCAACATGAAGAGAGGTAATTTAGTAACATGAAAATTTCTACAACCATATTTTCCTCTCTCATAATAATTACATGTAGGATCATATTCAAATTCAATGATATAGCTATCATAAACAATATTCTATTTATGATCCACATGCATAAAAAAATTATTATCTTCCAAAATAGTGGGATTATCATCAACGAAAGTCATGACCTCTCCAAACCCACTTTTATCAAAAATTTCATAAGATTGAACATTTTCCAAATATGTGGGATTATTTTTACCTAGAGTTGACACTCTTCCAAACCCACTTTCAATATTATTGCAAGCATTATTATCAATATCATATTCATCATGATGCTTAAATAAGTTTTCAAGATCATAAAAGCATTATCACCCCAATCATGATCATTGCAATAAGTAGTGGACATGACAAAATTATCATCCCCAAGCTTGTGGTTTTGCATATCATTAGCACAATTGACACTAATAGAATTTATAATAACATCATTGCAATCATGCTTTTCATTGAAGGAGCTATCATGAATCACTTTATAAATTTCTTCTTTCAGCACTTCATCACAATTTTCAGATTCATGATTTTCAAGCAAAACTTCATAGAGGAAATCAAGTGCACTCAACTCACTAGCAATTGGTTCATCATAATTGGGTCTTTTGAAAAGATTAGCAAGTGGATGAGGATCCATATCAATAGATTTTTAGCAAGCGAAGATGCAAGCAAATAGAAGGCACATGGCAACACAAGCAAAGATAGCAAACAAGCAAAAAGGCAAACGGAAAATATTTTTGTATTTTTGTAAAAACTTTTTAGGAGTGGGGGAGATGAAAACAGGAGGCAATGACAAATAAAATAAATGCAAGGAGATGAAGGTTTATGTGTAGGTACTTGATAGATGTTGATGATGTCTCCCCGGCAACGGCGCCAGAAATTCTTCCTGCTACTTGTGATCTGCTTTGGTTTTTCCCTGAAGAGGAAGGGATGATGCATTACAGTAGAGATAAGCATTTCCCTTAGTTATGAAACCAAGGTTATCAATCCAGTAGGAGAATCACGCAACACCTCATTAACAGTACCTGCACACAAAATAACAAATCATTGCACCCAACGCAAACAAGGGGTTGTCAATCCCTTGGCGGTTAATTGCAAGATTAAATTGTATGGTGATAGATAAATAGATCGAACAAAAATACAAAATAAAATAAATAAAGTAAAGTGTGGCAAGATATTTTTAGGATTTTTAATATATGGTAGAAGTAGACCCGGGGGCCATAGTTTTCACAAGAGGCTTCTCTCATGAAAATAGCATACGGTGGGTGAACAAATTACTGTTGGGCAATTGATAGAAAAGCAAATAATCATGATGATATCCAAGGCAATGATCATGTATATAGGCATCACGTCCGAGACAAGTAGACTGACTCCTGCCTACATCTACTACTATTACTCCACACACCGACCGCTATCCAGCATGCATCTAGTGTATTAAGTCCATAAAGAACGGAGTAACGCCTTAAGCAAGATGACATGATGTAGACAAAGTAAACTCACGCATGAATAAACCCCATCTTTTTACCCTTAATAGCAATGATACATACGTGTCATGTCCCTTTCTGTCACTGGGATTGAGCACCGCAAGATCGAACCCATTACAAAGCACCTCTCCCATTGCAAGATAAATCAATCTAGTTGGCCAAACCAAATCAATAGATCGGAGAGAAATACGAAGCTATAATAATCATGCATAAAAGAGTTCAGAGAAGACTGAAATAATATTCATGGATAATCACACCGCAAAAAGTGATTACATCGGATAGAACTCCAAGAACATCGAGGAGAACATTGTATTGAAGATCAAAAATAGAGAAGAAGCCATCTAGCTACTAACTATGGACCCGAAGGTCTGTGGTAAACTACTCACGCATCATCGGAAAGGCAGCAAGGTTGATGGAGAGCCCCTCCGTGATTTAATCCCCCTCCGGCGGAGTACCGAAAAAGGCCTCCAGACGGGATCTCTCGAGAACAGAAACTTGCGGCGGCGGAAAAAGTATTTCGTGGGCCCTCTGTTGGTTTCCCAATTTTAGAGAATTTATAGTGGTGGAATTAGGTCAAACGGAGTTGTGTGGGCCCCACGAGCCACCAGGGCGCGCCGTGGTGCCTCGTGGGCCACTGCTTCATCTTCTCGTCTCCTCCCGAAGCTTCTAGTGTTTGTTATATCCAGAAAAAAATCTCCAAAAAGTTTCGTGGCATTTGGACTTCGTTTGGTACTGATATTCTGGAAAACCAAAAACAAGCAAAAAATAGCAACTGGCACTGGGCACTAAGTTAATAGGTTAGTCCCAAAAAATGATATATAATTGTTGTAAATGTATATAAAAACATCCAAGATGGATAATATAATAGCATGGAACAATAAAAAATTATAGATACGTTGGAGACGTATCAATGCCCACATCAAAGACAAGAATTGAAGCACAAAGAGAGCACCATGAAACACGTAACAAACACATTTAAGTCTAACATAATTTCTATGCATAGGCATTTTATAGGAAAACAAATTATCAAGACAAGCAATATCTAGCATGTCCAAATATGAAGAATGAAGCATTAAAAATTTGAACTTCAAGAGAGGTAATTGAGTAACATGAAAATTTCTACAACCATATTTTCTTCTTTTGTAATAATTACATGTAGGATCATAGTGAAATTCAACAATATAGCTATCATATAAAATATTCTCTTCATGATCCACATGCATAAAAGTTTTATAATCTTCCAAGATAGTGGGATTAACATCAACTAAAGTCATGACCTCTCCAAACCCACTTTTATTAGTATTGCAAAATTTTATTATCAATAACATTTTCATCATGAGGCTTAAATAAATTTTCAAGATCATAAAAAGCATTATCACCCCAATCATGATCATTGCAATAAGTAGTGGACATAACAAAATTATCATCCCCAAGCTTGTAGTTTTGCATATTATTAGCACAATTCACATTAATAGAATTTATAGTAACATCATCGCAATCATGCTTTTCAATCAAGGAGCTATCATGAATCACTTTATAAATTTCTTCTTCTAACACTTCTTCACAATTTTCAGATTCATGATTTTCAAGCAAAACTTCATAGAGAAAATCAAGAGCACTCAAATCAGTAGCAATTGGTTCATTATAATTGGATCTTTTGAAAAGATTGGCAAGTGGATGAGGATCCATAGTGATCTTAAATTTTTGCTCTTCTTTCTGTTTTTCTGTGTTGACATGAAGGCAATAAAAGCAAGCGAGCAAACGAGCAGATAAAAAAATATTTTTGTGTTTTTGTAAAAAAAATTAGAAGTGGGGGAGATGAAAATGAGAGGAAAATGCAAATAAAAAGGGCAAATAAAATAAATGCAAGTGGATGATAGTTTGTGCAAAGGTACTTGGTAATTTTGATGATGTCTCCCGGCAACGGCGCCAGAATTTCTTCCTGCTACTTGTAGACTGCGTTGGTATTTCCCCGAAGAGGAGAGGATGATGCAGTATAGTAGAGATAAGTATTTCCCTCAGTTAAGAACCAAGGTTATCAATTCAGTAGGAGAACCAAGCAAAATCCCGTTAGAACGCACCTGCACACACAAAAGCAAACACTTGCACCCAACGCAAATAAGAGGGTTGTCAATCCTCTTAGCGGTTATTTGCAAGGATTAATTCTGATAGTGATAGATAGATAAACTAAAATACTAAATAAAATAAAAGTAAATAAATTGCAGCAAGGTATTTTTAGGTTTTTATATATGATAAAGTAGACCCGGGGGCCATAGTTTTCACTAGAGGCTTCTCTCTCGAACACATAGTATACGGTGGGTAAACAAATTACTGTTGGGCAATTGATAGAAAAGCAAATAATTATGACGGATTCATGGCAATGATCATGTATATAGGCATCACGTCCGAGACAAGTAGAGGGGGGGGGGGGGGGGGGGGGGGGGGGGGGGGGGGGGGGGGGGGGGGGGGGGGGGGGGGGGGGGGGGGGGGGGGGGGGGGGGGGGGGGGGGGGGGGGGGGGGGGGGGGGGGGGGGGGGGGGGGGGGGGGGGGGGGGGGGGGGGGGGGGGGGGGGGGGGGGGGGGGGGGGGGGGGGGGGGGGGGGGGGGGGGGGGGGGGGGGGGGGGGGGGGGGGGGGGGGGGGGGGGGGGGGGGGGGGGGGGGGGGGGGGGGGGGGGGGGGGGGGGGGGGGGGGGGGGGGGGGGGGGGGGGGGGGGGGGGGGGGGGGGGGGGGGGGGGGGGGGGGGGGGGGGGGGGGGGGGGGGGGGGGGGGGGGGGGGGGGGGGGGGGGGGGGGGGGGGGGGGGGGGGGGGGGGGGGGGGGGGGGGGGGGGGGGGGGGGGGGGGGGGGGGGGGGGGGGGGGGGGGGGGGGGGGGGGGGGGGGGGGGGGGGGGGGGGGGGGGGGGGGGGGGGGGGGGGGGGGGGGGGGGGGGGGGGGGGGGGGGGGGGGGGGGGGGGGGGGGGGGGGGGGGGGGGGGGGGGGGGGGGGGGGGGGGGGGGGGGGGGGGGGGGGGGGGGGGGGGGGGGGGGGGGGGGGGGGGGGGGGGGGGGGGGGGGGGGGGGGGGGGGGGGGGGGGGGGGGGGGGGGGGGGGGGGGGGGGGGGGGGGGGGGGGGGGGGGGGGGGGGGGGGGGGGGGGGGGGGGGGGGGGGGGGGGGGGGGGGGGGGGGGGGGGGGGGGGGGGGGGGGGGGGGGGGGGGGGGGGGGGGGGGGGGGGGGGGGGGGGGGGGGGGGGGGGGGGGGGGGGGGGGGGGGGGGGGGGGGGGGGGGGGGGGGGGGGGGGGGGGGGGGGGGGGGGGGGGGGGGGGGGGGGGGGGGGGGGGGGGGGGGGGGGGGGGGGGGGGGGGGGGGGGGGGGGGGGGGGGGGGGGGGGGGGGGGGGGGGGGGGGGGGGGGGGGGGGGGGGGGGGGGGGGGGGGGGGGGGGGGGGGGGGGGGGGGGGGGGGGGGGGGGGGGGGGGGGGGGGGGGGGGGGGGGGGGGGGGGGGGGGGGGGGGGGGGGGGGGGGGGGGGGGGGGGGGGGGGGGGGGGGGGGGGGGGGGGGGGGGGGGGGGGGGGGGGGGGGGGGGGGGGGGGGGGGGGGGGGGGGGGGGGGGGGGGGGGGGGGGGGGGGGGGGGGGGGGGGGGGGGGGGGGGGGGGGGGGGGGGGGGGGGGGGGGGGGGGGGGGGGGGGGGGGGGGGGGGGGGGGGGGGGGGGGGGGGGGGGGGGGGGGGGGGGGGGGGGGGGGGGGACCTTTCAATTTCAAGGTTTGTTTCCATAGCTCTAACTTTCTATTAAGCCCCGTCCGACTATCATCGACTAGCACCACATCATCGGCAAAGAGCATACACCATGGTATATCTCCTTGTATATCTCTTGTGACCTCATCCATCACCAAAGCAAAAAAAGATAAGGGATCAAATCTGACCCCTTGTGCAGTCCTATTTTAATCGAAGAGTCATCAGTGTCGCCATCACTTGTTCAAACACTTGTCACAACATTATCGTACATGTCCTTGATGAGGGTAATGTATTTTGTTGTGACTTTGTGTTTCTCAAGGCCCACCACATGACGTTACATGCTAACTTATTGTAGGCCTTCTACAAGTCAATGAACACCATATGCAGGTCCTTCTTTTGCTCCTTGTACCTCTCCATAAGTTATCATACCAAGAAAATGGCTTTCATGGTCGACCTCCCAGACATGTGCAAACTGATTTTTGGTCACGCTTGTCATTCTTCTTGTGGTGCTCAATGACTCTCTCCCATAGCTTCATTGTATGGCTCATCAGCTTAATTCCACGGTAATTAGTACAACTTTGAACACCCCCTTATTCTTGAAGATTGGTGCTAATATACTCTGTCTCTATTCTTCTAGCATCTTTTTTGCCCGAAGAATGAGGTTGAAAAGCTTAGTCAGCCATACCATCGCTATGTCTCCCAGGCCTCTCCACACCTCAATAGGGATACAATCACAGCACATCGCCTTGCCTCCTTTGATCCTTTTAAAGCCTCCTTGACCTCGTACTCCTAGATGCGCCGCACAAAACACCCACTGGTATCATCAAAGGAGTTGTCCAGTTCAATGGTAGAGCTCTCATTCCCCCCAATTGAACAACTTGTTGAAGTACTCTCGCCAGCTACGCTGAATCTCCTCGTCCTTCACCAGGAGCTAGTCTGCTCCACCCTTGATGCATTTGACTTGGTCGACATCCCTCATCTTCCTCTCTTGAATCTTGGTCATCTTATAGATGTCCCATTTGCCTCCCTCCATGTCTAAGAGTTGGTAGAGGTCCTCATACGTCCGACCTCTTACTTCACTCACAGCTCGCTTTGTGGCCTTCTTTGTCACCTTGTACTTCTCTGCGTTGTCTGCATTTCTATCCAGGTAAAGGCATCTGAAACAATCTTTCTTCTCCTTAATAACCTTCTGGACATCATCGTTCCACCACAAGGTATCTTTAGCTTCGCTTCTACTTCCCCTGGACATTCCAACTCATCTGAACTCACCTTACGAATGCAAGTCATCATCTTCATCCACATATTGTCTGCATCACCTCCTTCCTCCCAAGGGCCCTCCTTAATGACCCTCGCCTTCAATGCCTGAGCTACCTCCCCCTTGATCTTCCACCACTTTGTTCTAGCGACTTTGGCGTGCTTATCCCGCTAGACACGAATCCGAAAGCGGAAGTCAGCCACCACAAGTTTATGCTGATGGGCAACACTTTCTCCAGGTATCACCTTACAATCTAGGCAAGCATGCCTGTCTTCTCTTCTCGAGAGGATGAAATCCATTTGGCTACAATGTTGACCACTAATAAAAGTCACTAGATGTGTTTCTCTCTTTTTAATGAGGTTGTTAGCTAAGATCTTGTCGTAGGCTATAGCAAAGCTTACACATCTTCTCATTCTTGATTCCTGCCATAGCCAAAGTCCCCATGCACCCCTCACCTGTGTTACATGTACCCGTGTGGTCGTTGCGGTCTCCTCCTATGAGGAGCTTCTCGACAATAGGTACACATAACCATGTCCTCCAGGCCTTCCCAGAAATCCCTCACGGTGTTCTCATTGTGGCCTACTTGCGGGGCATCACGCTGATAAGATTGAGAACTAAGTCCTCAACTACCAGCTTAACCAGGATAACCCAGTCCCCACGCCTCTTGATGTCTATACCACTTCATACTTGAGGCTCTTGTTGATCAATATGCCTACATCATTTCTGTTTGCAATTGTCCCTGTGTACCACAGCTTGAAGCCGGTATCCTCTTGAAGAAAGGTTCACAAGATCTTGAAAAAATTTCATCGATTTGAAAAAAGTTGGCGAAAATGGAAAAAGTTCATCGATTTGAAAAAGAGTTCACGAATTTGATAAAAAGTTCACGAGTTTGGAAAAAGTTCAAGAAAAAAGAAAAAAGTTCATTGATAAAAGTTCATGAATTTGACTAAAAGGTTCATGATTTTGAAAAAAGTTCACCAAATTGAAAAGAGTTCAGCGATTTTAAAAAAAAGTTCACGAATTTAAGAAAATGTTCGTGGGTTTGAAAAAAATTCATGAATTTGAAAAAGTTCACGATTTAAAAAAAATATCATGAATTTAAGAAAATGGAAAAGAAAAGACAAAACGAATAAAACTGAACAAAAGTAGACAGAGAAGACGCACAACAAGAAGGAAGAAAGAAAGTAACTAGGCGCAACAAGTTTGCTTACCCAATTGGTTAAATTGGGTGGAAGTAGACCTATAGGTCGAGAGTTCGAATCCCACTTGACGCTCCTATTTTTTCAAGGTTCAAATAAAGAAAAAAACTAATGGGCCGAGCCTAGGACCGAGGGGTGTGTGCGCCGGTTTGTGGAATACACTGTAACCGGCGATGAGGGCATCTCCAATGGCAACCCGCAAATTTCCTCCCGCATCCGTCCGCGGACAGGGGGGTACCAGTCCGTGGACACGGATGCGGGAGGACGCCATCCAACGCTAGCTGCATACATCCGGCCTTCCTCTTTTTTTTAAGTCTGCACGATCAAATAAACACATACATAGATTGCAGACGTTTAAATAGCCGCATGCAGCACTAGTTCAAATTTAAAAAAGTTCAAATATTACATCCCAACATTGTTCTCCCCTTTTACCGCCCACTGATGCTCAATCAGATCCTCCTTCAGCTGCTCGTGAGTTGGTCAATGCCGAATTTGTTGATGCATTTGAATAAACTCTTCAAATGTGGTCGGATTCTAGTCTGGAAGCTGGATAGGATCACCCATGCTCCTCTGCATGCTCTGCGTCTTCAAGGATCGCCTGCATCATCGCCGTCTCATCCGAGTACTCCTCCTCGTCGGACGAGCCGTCAGACGACCCAACATAGTGCTCGTATATGCACTCCAAATCGGAATCCATTACTAGAAAGAAGCAGAGAAAACTGTTTTTAGCTCCGGTAATTCATCGAACAGTTGTCGGGCATGGTGAGTATAGCACTAGTTCAAAGGTACCTGGCAGGGCGGTCGAACGACGGCGGTTGAACGGCGACAGAGGACAAGCGGGTTGGAACCCGGCTGGAACACTGGTGGTGACGGAGACGTAGATTTCCAGCAGGGGTGTGGCGTGGCGGCCAGGATGGTGGAGCGACGGCGAAGGCAAGAGAGAAAGAAGAAAGGAGAGAAAATGGGGAGAATGGACCGGGGGGTGTCGGAGTCCTACGTGTCTGGTGTCCGGACTCCCGCAAATCTCCCCCATGTTTGTCTCCGGTTTGCAGGAGAAATCACGCCCGGACCGCGCCGCGGACCGATACAGGCCCGCGTTGGATGGCTTCCGCGGTCCGCAAGCGCGGTCCGGACGGTTGCGGGAGGTTTGCGGGTCGGCGTTGGAGATGCCCTGAGGGTGCCAAATAGGAGTCGGGGCCTGTGGTTTCGTTTTCTTTGGGACAATTGCTGGAATAGAATCGTTACAATTTTGTGTTTTATTATATATATGAAATGAAATGAATTTGTTGTTTCTCACTTCTGAGCGAGTTTTTACCTCTCACATAGATATATACAATATGAACAATTATAACCTTTTTTGTATTTTCAACAAAAAATCATATGAGTTTTCAACAACAATTTTTCAGTTGGTGCTATCTCTCTGTTTCTTTTTTACTCCGCACAAAATATTTGTTAGAAGTAAAACTTCCTAAGGTCTTAACAAATTTATATGAAAATCTATCAATACCTCCAATACTGAAGTACTACAATTTGAGGTCGAACTGGAGAATTTCATAGGCCCGGCCTTGTCCGGCCCAAAGTAGGAGTCTGTGTTGGAGGTCTAAAATTAAGTATGTGGACCACTTGGTCCAGACATTTAAGGGCTGAGTAGGAGTCCGCGTTAGAGATGCTCCTATTTTTTCAAGGTTCAAATAAATAGAAAAAAACTAATGGGCCGAGCCCAGGACCGAGGGGTGTGTGCGCCGGTTTGTGGAATACACTATAACCGGCGCTGAGGGCGCCAAATAGGAGTCGGGGCCTCTAGTTTCGTTTCCTTCGGGACAATTGCTGAATAGAATGGTTACATTTTTGTGTTTGATTATATATATGAAATGAAACGAATTTGTTGTTTCTCACTTCTGAGTGAGTTTTACCTCTCACATACATATATATAATATGAACATTTACAACCTTTTTTATATTTTTTAACAACAAATTATATGAATTTTCAACAACAATTTCTTAGTCAGTGCTATCTCTCTGTTTCTTTTTACTCCACATATAAGATTTATTGGAAGTAAAACTTTGTAAGGTGTTAATAAATTTATATGAAAATCTATCAACATCTCCAATACTGAAGTACTACAATTTGAGGTCGAACTTGGGAATTTCATAGGCCCGGCCTTGTGTAACACCCCCATGTAATTATGTCACAGTGATCACTTTTGTTAATGCCAAGTCAGCATGGTTATCAGTGTTTGGTCACCATTAGGATCATATCTCATTTCAAATTCCAAGTTTAAATGAAATCCAAAATTTAAAGTGAAAAATAAAAGTTGTTTAAATCAGAAACTAAAATGTTCATTAAATAGCAGATAATGCATAACTAATTATTTTCAGGAAAACAACATAACTAAAAATCATTAGGTGACTCTATCATGATCAAACAGTACCAAAATAGCACTTTGAAATACCCATTCATTTATTAAAATGCAAATGAAATCATTATTTCACCTAACCAATTTCTGGCAGTGCTAAAAATTGCTACATATTTATCTGGCACAACTCCACATTTTTCAAAAGTCAATTTGAGGTCAATCAATTTGCAAAACAGAGATAAATAAAGAAAGCAGAAAAACAGAAAACAAAGAAAAAGAAAAGGTGGGCGAACCTTACCGTACTGGGCCGGCCCGGCCCAACTCACCTGCTCCCCTTCCTCACTGTAGTCGTCTCCGCACTCGGCGCTCGCCGCTGCCGCCCGCGGCTCGCCACCGCAGCGGAGTGGTTGGGCAGGGGATAAGGACCTCCCCGTCCATATCCCCTGGTCACCCTCCTCGCCATTCCTCCCCTCTCCACGCGCCCGCCCACTCTCTTCTTCCCTATCTGTACCGAACGCCGTCGCCGCCGCACGGCTCCACCACGACGGCCACCGCGTCCTCCTCGTCTCCCCGACCGGATCATCAGCTTCGCCGACATCTCCTCCTCCTTCCCCGACCCCATGTTCGAGCCCGAGGTCACGGCATTGACCGAATCGAGCTCGGCGCCGATCTTCTGTCGCCGGCGAACTCCGGCAACTCCGGCGTCCTCTGCGCTTCTAAGCTCACGCCGGCTTTACGTAGCCTCTCGGTGAGCCACCGCCTCTCTCCATTCTCTTCCCCGAGCTGTTTTGTTGCTCGCGTGCGTCACCGTCGCCATTGCCGGACTTTGCTCCGCCGCACAGCTCGATGCAGTCGGTACCGTCGACGTCGCTACCATCTGAGCACGTCGTTGTGCTCCGCCCACCTCTACGGTGTGGCCAGTGCCCTCCGTTTGGCCGCTATCGCTGCGCATCGCTGATCCCGTACTCGCCCGAAACCCGCCGCCGCCGTCGCACAGCTCATCTCCGGCCACCCCCGCACCTGGGGCCGCGCTAGATCGACGTGGAAGGAGCTGCTCGTTCAATTGAGCCGAAAAACGCACGAAACGGTGGAACGTACGCGAAACCCGACGCTCTCCGGCGATCGCCGTCGCGGCTGGGGCTCACCGGAGCCAGTTCCGGTGACTCCGATGTGGCACCGGCGTGGGGCCCGCCCACGGACACTGCCAGTTGGCCCCTGGCCCCTGGTTGACTTCGTTGACCGGTCAATGCCGGGTTACTGTTCCCTAATGACGCTGACATGTGGGCCCATTTTGGTTAATTAACCAAATTAACTGTTTTCTAATTAAATTAAATTAATTAACCTAATCTAGACACTGACAGGCCGGGCCCACTGGCTAAAACTTCTGTTAGATTAAATTAACCCACTGTTAAACCCCTCTGTGGCTGACAAGTGGGTCCCACCCCCCCTGTTTGACCAGTCAGCTGGTCAGCCGACCGCTGATGTCATGCCTGCATCACCCTGATGTCATATTCCATATTAGGCAATTCTGTTAATTTAGATAATTCCAGAAAATGATTTAAACTTCAGAAATTAATAGAAAAATAACCGTAACTCGGATGAAAATAATTTATATATGAAAAATGATCAGAAAAATATGAAGATTCTGAATATGTAATCAAAACACCTGTCCAACACTCCTAGCTAGATGAACATGGAAGTTTTTGACTGAATTCGGTAAATGAATAGTGCCCAATTCTAATAGAATAAATCCAAATAAACTTCTAAATTAACTAAATCATTTAGTTTGGCAGAATATCACCTCTGCATATCGTTTAGGCTTGCCCTGCATTTTTGATTGCAGTTATATACTTTGTATTTATTTGTTTCCCCTCCCCCTTTCTCTCCGGTAGACTCCGAGACCGCTGATGATCCAGTGAGCAGCTGCTACCGAAGATTACCTTTTTGCCTGCAGAGCTTCCAGGCAAGCAACCCCCCTTGACGCATACCAATATCGCCTATTCTCTCTCCCCCTTGCTTGCATTAGAATTTGCCGCTGCTATTGTTTTATCCTATTCTGATGCATAGCCTTTTCCTTGTAACTGTTATTTGATACCTGCCTGTTATCCAAACTGCTTAGTATAGGTTGGATGGTAAACCATCTGTGGCCTCTCTCCCTTGCTGTAGTTGCTTCGCTTTAGTAACAGTGCCCCGATCATTGAGATCGATCGGGCTGAGATCAGCACATCACCGCACACCCCCTAAGTTGCTCGACTCTGCAGAGCTGGCATCGAGTGCCGAGGGTGATACCTCTTATCCCACTTTCGATGATGCCTCTGTAGAATAGCTATCCGGATGTGTGTTATTGAGGGTGATTCCTCTTTCATCACTTCTGAATAAGCTTCCGTCGGTAACTCCTCGAGTGGGAGTCAATCGAGGGTGATTCCTCAGATTCCCTCTCGATACTTGGACACACAGTTACTTTGGCCTTTATCGCAGGCGGGTCGACCTCGAGAGGTACCCGCAGGGAAATGTAAAGTCGGGCTGGCCCCAAGGGTGCCCGCGAGAGAAGACGGGCAAGCACCAACAGTGCCCGCGAGTGATACCAAGTCAGAGCGACAGGTTGTCTGATCGTCTCTGCGAGTTACTAAAGACGCCTAACGGAACTGGGTATTTGATCTGAGTGGGTCGTCGTGCCCTATACGCACTACCACCATGTGGGATAATGGTTTATGGGGCCCTCTACGCCGTATGTTTCAGCCGAAAGCTTTGTTAGACGTCCAGTTCAGCATTGTGGCACGGCAGGATCGGCGCCATCCATGACAGAGGTGGTGCCTGGATCTAACCCTGCACACAACGACCCGGAGTGCAATGGGCGATGGGCCCAAGACCCCTGAGCACTTAGGATGTAGACCGGCGGGGACCTCTCTGCTGAGCTCTAGGTAGGGCTGCGGTGTGTCGATCAGTCGAGGCCGGACATCACCAGGAACAAGGGTGTGCGGCCGGAGTTAATCGAGCGTGTTGGGTAACAGTAGTGCACCCCTGCAGGGAAGTAATCTATTCGAATAGCTGTGTCCACGGTAACAGGACGCTCAGAGTTGTATCCGGATCCATGACAACTACAAATTGATGATGATACATATTAAACTATTACTACTGCTCTCGGGATCGCTTTCTCGCAGGGAGTCGAGAAAGGATCTCAGGGCAATACTATTAAACAATATGTTTGCTACTTTATATACTAATCTGCACTCTTCTAATGCTGCAAGACCCTGAAGATGCTAGTCTTCGATAGGACTAGGTCTTCTCTCTCTATTCTAGCATTTCTGCTATATAGTCCACAGATACAGCCTCTCCACTTGATACCGGTGCATAAGTAGAATAGCTCTGATGTAAGTCTTGCGAGTACTTTGGATGAGTACTCACGGTTGCTCTGCTTCCCCTTTTTCCCATATCCACTTGATGAAATCAGACGCTGGAGCCCAGGAGCTAGAGGATCCCGCAGGAGCTTACTACCAGGAGAATCCCGGAGGCCACTACTTCTTCGTGGAGATCCCCGACGGCCAGGAGTCGGATCGGAGGCCCTAGGTAGGAGGCCTTCGCCTTTTCGATCAGAGTTGTTATTTGTTTTCGCCTTCTTAAGGCACCTTGTTTAACTTTGTGTCTGTACTCAGATACTTTGCTTCCGCTGATGCTTGTGTAACTCGAGCTTATGTATTCGAGCCCTCGAGGCCCCTGGCTTGTAATATAAAGCTTGAATTATTTTATTTTGTGTCTAGAGTTGTGTTGTGATATCTTCCCGTGAGTCCCTAGGCTTGATCATGTGCATTTGCGTGTATGATTAGTGCATGATTAATTCAGGGCCCTCACAAGTTGGTATCAGAGCCGACTGCCTGTAGGAACCCCCCCTTCCGACTCCTTGGCCGAAGTTGAGTCTAGCCTTTCAAAAAACTATTTTACTAACATGGCTGTGTGGCTTACGGGCCCACGTCGCCAACTGGGTGGTATTAGGATCTTTTATTCCTCTTCCTTATTCTGGGACTCTGCTCTCTCTTCTATTCGGGTTAATGATTTTACTGACTCTAACATTAGGTTCTCATGATCACATCCACCCGGAGATCGAATTATGTGCAGCTATTTCTTTGCATACGTGATGCAGGAATCAATCACTGTCATTTGACACTCTTGTTAACAGCTATGCCATCCTTGCCCCTCGCTGATTTGTGTTATCATCGATAACATCCTCGACTTCCTGCCAACACAGACCTGGTCATGTTTTGGTTATACCTTAAGTTCTTTGCTAATCTTGAAATTGCTCCTTGCGCATTTCTGGTGATCTTCAAACCACCCTTACTTAATCACCATATCATCGCTACCCCGAAGCATGACTGTGGTACCTCGAATATCAACTAGAACATTGAAAGCGCAATGCTAAATGTTTCTTGATTGATTATCCAAACACCGTTGTTTGGGTAAACATCATGATTCTCCTTGTCCATTCTATCTACAGGGTCAAGTACCTGATGTCCTGTCAGGTTTATCATGCTCTGCTTGTTCTTGGGAAGGTTATATTCTCAATACTTGTGTTTATACACATTTTTCTTTCCATTGGTCTGCTTGATCCGATAATTACATTTTCCTTTCCATTGGTCTGTTTAACCTTTCAAATAAATTAATGTGATCTAAGCGGTGATAATTCCCTGCTTATGTAAACACCTCGGTGTACAACTCAGCCAGACAAACCCTGCTACTATTGCTGTTAACCCAGAACGAGTTCAGGCTATTCTTCACTGGACTCCTCCACAGACTGTTAAACAAGTGCGAAGTTTTCTTGGTCTCGCCAGCTATTGCCGTCGATTTGTCGAGAACTTTTTCCAAGATTGCCAAGCCCCTGACCAATCTGCTTCACAAAGGTGTTAAGTTTGAGTGGATAGACAAATGTCAGGAAAGTTTTCAAACTCTCAAGGACAAATTGACATCTGCCCCAGTGCTAGCACCCCCGGATACTAAGAAGGACTTCGTAATTTACTGTGACGCATCTCATCAAGGATTAGGTTGTGTCCTAATGCAAGAGCGCAAAGTGATTGCGTATGCTTCGCGACAACTGCGTCCTCATGAAGAGAACTACCCAGTTCATGATCTCAAACTTGCTGCAGTTATCTATGCACTGAAGTTATGGCGACATTACCTTCTTGGTAATCGTTGCGAGATCTATACTGATCATCAAAGTCTGAAGTATTTGTTTACTCAGCCGGATCTGAATCTTCGTCAACAGAGGTGGATGGAAACGATCACAGACTATAACTGTGGTATATCATATACACCTGGCAAGGCTAACGTAATGGCCGATGCCTTGAGCCGCAAGTCATATTGCAACCACCTCAAGGTTCAGAAAGTTCAGCCCCTTCTTCATGAAGAATTCAGCAAGTTGAATCTCCATATTGTTCCTCCGGGCTATCTCGCTCCCCCTCCTGAAGAATTCCGCAAAATGAACCTCCATGTTGTTCCCCAGGCTTCTCTTCATACCCTGGTTGTTAAACCAGATCTTGTGGGCAGCATCAGGACGCTGCAAAAATATGACTCGGAGGCCCAAAAGATTAAGCGCTATCTCGCTGAAGGAAGGCCCTCTTCCTTCACTGTTGATGATGATGACACCTTGTTCTTCCAGGGTCGTCTAGTGGTCCCTACAAAAGACAACCAGGATATGAGGCAGGAGGTTATGCAAGAAACTCATGATACACCTCTGTCTATTCATCCCGGTAGTACCAAGATGTACCAAGACATTCGTCAGAGATTCTGGTGGCCGGGTATGAAACAAGACATCGCTCGTTATGTCGCTGAGTGTGACATTTGCCGTCGCATCAAGGCGGAACATCAAAGGCCTGCTGGTACTCTGCAACCGCTTGACATTCCTGAATAGAAATGGGACAAGGTTCAAATGGATTTCATTACTGGTTTTCCAAGGTCTCAGAAGGGTCATGATGCTATCCTTGTCATCATCGACCGGTTCTCAAAGGTTGCTCACTTTCTACCCGTTAAGGAGACAATCACTGCTAGTCAGCTAGCAGAATTGTATGTTTCCAGAATTGTGTCACTCCACGGTGTTCCGTTGGAGATCAGCTCAGATCGTGGCAGTCTTTTTACCTCCAGATTCTGGAAAAGTTTTCAAGAGTCAATGGGAACTCATTTGTCCTTTAGCACTGCTTTTCACCCTCAGTCGCAGGGTCAAGTTGAACGAGTCAATCAAGTGCTTGAAGATATGCTTCGAGCTTGTGTCATCTCTTTCGGTAAGAAATGGGAAGAATCTCTCCCGTATGCCGAATTCTCTTACAACAATAGCTACCAAGTTAGTCTGAAGATGGCACCGTTTGAAATCCTATATGGAGGTAAGTGTCGAACCCCTCTGAATTGGTCAGAAACTGGGGAACGATCACTCGTCGGTCCAGATATTATTCAACATGCTGAAGAACAAGTTCGCATTGTCCGTGAACACTTGAAAGCTGCTCAGTCTCGTCAGAAGAGCAACTATGACCGAAAGCACAAGGTAACGGTCTATCAGCCTGGTGAGCAAGCTTACCTCCGTGTCACTCCGTTGAAAGGCACTCACCGATTCGGAATAAAGGGCAAGTTAGCTCCTCGCTACATTGGCCCATTCTGTATCCTCGCCCGTCGAGGAGAAGTGGCATATCAGTTGCAATTGCCGCCAAACCTGTCTCAAGTGCATGATGTCTTCCATGTATCACAACTTCGACGCTGCTTCAAGGATCCTATCTGAGCTGTGGATCATGAAGTGCTTGAACTGCGAGAAGATCTGTCTTATCCAGAGTATCCAATCCGCATTCTGGATCAAGCTGAACGTCGAACCCGTCAGAAGTCGATCAAGTTCCTAAAAGTTCAGTGGTCGCATCATTCTGAAAATGAAGCCACTTGGGAACGCGAGGACCGACTTCGAGAAGATTATCCCACCTTCTTCCAACCCGCCTCTTAATTCTCGGGACGAGAATTCTTGTTAGAGGAGGAGAGTTGTAACAACCCCATGTAATTATGTCACAGTGATCACTTTTGTTAATGCCAAGTCAGCATGGTTATCAGTGTTTGGTCACCATTAGGATCATATCTCATTTCAAATTCCAAGTGGGGGGGGGGGGGGGGGGGGGGGGGGGGGGGGGGGGGGGGGGGGGGGGGGGGGGGGGGGGGGGGGGGGGGGGGGGGGGGGGGGGGGGGGGGGGGGGGGGGGGGGGGGGGGGGGGGGGGGGGGGGGGGGGGGGGGGGGGGGGGGGGGGGGGGGGGGGGGGGGGGGGGGGGGGGGGGGGGGGGGGGGGGGGGGGGGGGGGGGGGGGGGGGGGGGGGGGGGGGGGGGGGGGGGGGGGGGGGGGGGGGGGGGGGGGGGGGGGGGGGGGGGGGGGGGGGGGGGGGGGGGGGGGGGGGGGGGGGGGGGGGGGGGGGGGGGGGGGGGGGGGGGGGGGGGGGGGGGGGGGGGGGGGGGGGGGGGGGGGGGGGGGGGGGGGGGGGGGGGGGGGGGGGGGGGGGGGGGGGGGGGGGGGGGGGGGGGGGGGGGGGGGGGGGGGGGGGGGGGGGGGGGGGGGGGGGGGGGGGGGGGGGGGGGGGGGGGGGGGGGGGGGGGGGGGGGGGGGGGGGGGGGGGGGGGGGGGGGGGGGGGGGGGGGGGGGGGGGGGGGGGGGGGGGGGGGGGGGGGGGGGGGGGGGGGGGGGGGGGGGGGGGGGGGGGGGGGGGGGGGGGGGGGGGGGGGGGGGGGGGGGGGGGGGGGGGGGGGGGGGGGGGGGGGGGGGGGGGGGGGGGGGGGGGGGGGGGGGGGGGGGGGGGGGGGGGGGGGGGGGGGGGGGGGGGGGGGGGGGGGGGGGGGGGGGGGGGGGGGGGGGGGGGGGGGGGGGGGGGGGGGGGGGGGGGGGGGGGGGGGGGGGGGGGGGGGGGGGGGGGGGGGGGGGGGGGGGGGGGGGGGGGGGGGGGGGGGGGGGGGGGGGGGGGGGGGGGGGGGGGGGGGGGGGGGGGGGGGGGGGGGGGGGGGGGGGGGGGGGGGGGGGGGGGGGGGGGGGGGGGGGGGGGGGGGGGGGGGGGGGGGGGGGGGGGGGGGGGGGGGGGGGGGGGGGGGGGGGGGGGGGGGGGGGGGGGGGGGGGGGGGGGGGGGGGGGGGGGGGGGGGGGGGGGGGGGGGGGGGGGGGGGGGGGGGGGGGGGGGGGGGGGGGGGGGGGGGGGGGGGGGGGGGGGGGGGGGGGGGGGGGGGGGGGGGGGGGGGGGGGGGGGGGGGGGGGGGGGGGGGGGGGGGGGGGGGGGGGGGGGGGGGGGGGGGGGGGGGGGGGGGGGGGGGGGGGGGGGGGGGGGGGGGGGGGGGGGGGGGGGGGGGGGGGGGGGGGGGGGGGGGGGGGGGGGGGGGGGGGGGGGGGGGGGGGGGGGGGGGGGGGGGGGGGGGGGGGGGGGGGGGGGGGGGGGGGGGGGGGGGGGGGGGGGGGGGGGGGGGGGGGGGGGGGGGGGGGGGGGGGGGGGGGGGGGGGGGGGGGGGGGGGGGGGGGGGGGGGGGGGGGGGGGGGGGGGGGGGGGGGGGGGGGGGGGGGGGGGGGGGGGGGGGGGGGGGGGGGGGGGGGGGGGGGGGGGGGGGGGGGGGGGGGGGGGGGGGGGGGGGGGGGGGGGGGGGGGGGGGGGGGGGGGGGGGGGGGGGGGGGGGGGGGGGGGGGGGGGGGGGGGGGGGGGGGGGGGGGGGGGGGGGGGGGGGGGGGGGGGGGGGGGGGGGGGGGGGGGGGGGGGGGGGGGGGGGGGGGGGGGGGGGGGGGGGGGGGGGGGGGGGGGGGGGGGGGGGGGGGGGGGGGGGGGGGGGGGGGGGGGGGGGGGGGGGGGGGGGGGGGGGGGGGGGGGGGGGGGGGGGGGGGGGGGGGGGGGGGGGGGGGGGGGGGGGGGGGGGGGGGGGGGGGGGGGGGGGGGGGGGGGGGGGGGGGGGGGGGGGGGGGGGGGGGGGGGGGGGGGGGGGGGGGGGGGGGGGGGGGGGGGGGGGGGGGGGGGGGGGGGGGGGGGGGGGGGGGGGGGGGGGGGGGGGGGGGGGGGGGGGGGGGGGGGGGGGGGGGGGGGGGGGGGGGGGGGGGGGGGGGGGGGGGGGGGGGGGGGGGGGGGGGGGGGGGGGGGGGGGGGGGGGGGGGGGGGGGGGGGGGGGGGGGGGGGGGGGGGGGGGGGGGGGGGGGGGGGGGGGGGGGGGGGGGGGGGGGGGGGGGGGGGGGGGGGGGGGGGGGGGGGGGGGGGGGGGGGGGGGGGGGGGGGGGGGGGGGGGGGGGGGGGGGGGGGGGGGGGGGGGGGGGGGGGGGGGGGGGGGGGGGGGGGGGGGGGGGGGGGGGGGGGGGGGGGGGGGGGGGGGGGGGGGGGGGGGGGGGGGGGGGGGGGGGGGGGGGGGGGGGGGGGGGGGGGGGGGGGGGGGGGGGGGGGGGGGGGGGGGGGGGGGGGGGGGGGGGGGGGGGGGGGGGGGGGGGGGGGGGGGGGGGGGGGGGGGGGGGGGGGGGGGGGGGGGGGGGGGGGGGGGGGGGGGGGGGGGGGGGGGGGGGGGGGGGGGGGGGGGGGGGGGGGGGGGGGGGGGGGGGGGGGGGGGGGGGGGGGGGGGGGGGGGGGGGGGGGGGGGGGGGGGGGGGGGGGGGGGGGGGGGGGGGGGGGGGGGGGGGGGGGGGGGGGGGGGGGGGGGGGGGGGGGGGGGGGGGGGGGGGGGGGGGGGGGGGGGGGGGGGGGGGGGGGGGGGGGGGGGGGGGGGGCAAGACCCCTGAGCACTTAGGATGTAGACCGGCGGGGACCTCTCTGCTGAGCTCTAGGTAGGGCTGCGGTGTGTCGATCAGCCGAGGCCGGACATCACCAGGAACAAGGGTGTGCGGCCGGAGTTAATCGAGCGTGTTGGGTAACAGTAGTGCACCCCTGCAGGGAAGTAATCTATTCGAATAGCCGTGTCCACGGTAACAGGATGCTCAGAGTTGTATCCGGATCCATGACAACTACAAATTGATGATGATACATATTAAACTGTTACTACTACTGCTCTCGGGATCGCTTTCTCGCAGGGAGTCGAGAAAGGATCTCAGGGCAATACTATTAAACAACATGTTTGCTACTTTATATACTAATCTGCACTCTTCTAATGCTGCAAGACCCTGAAGATGCTATTCTTCGATAGGACTAGGTCTTCTCTCTCTATTCTGGCATTTCTGCTATATAGTCCACAGATACAGCCTCTCCACTTGATACCGGTGCATAAGTAGAATAGCTCTGATGTAAGTCTTGCGAGTACTTTGGATGAGTACTCACGGTTGCTCTGCTTCCCCTTTTTCCCATATCCACTTGATGAAATCAGACGCTGGAGCCCAGGAGCCAGAGGACCCCGCAGGAGCTTGCTACCAGGAGAATCCCGGAGGCCACTACTTCTTCGTGGAGATCCCCGACGGCCAGGAGTAGGATCGGAGGCCCTAGGCAGGAGGCCTTTGCCTTTTCGATCAGAGTTGTTGTTTGTTTTCGCCTTCTTAAGGCACCTTGTTTAACTTTGTGTCTGTACTCAGATACTTTGCTTCTGCTGATGCTTGTGTAACTTGAGCTTATGTATTCGAGCCCTCGAGGCCCCTGGCTTGTAATATAAAGCTTGAATTATTTTATTTTGTGTCTAGAGTTGTGTTGTGATATCTTCCCGTGAGTCCCTAGGCTTGATCGTGTGCATTTGCGTGTATGATTAGTGCACGATTAAGTCAGGGCCCTCACACCTTGTCTGGCCTAAAGTAGGAGTCTGTTTTGGACGTCTAAAAGTGTCTGAATCACTTGGTCCGGACAATTAAGGGTGGAGTAGGAGTCCGCATTAGAGATGCCATTACAGAGGGGCAAAGTTGAGGAATGCGGCAAGCTGGGGGAACGGCAAGTTAAGGTACTCCATTGTCTGTCGTGGGAACGAGCCTGACAGTAGAAGTGAGGGGTACGTAAGGAGAGGGCAGAGTCTTAGCTACGGCGAGGTTGTACACACGGATGTATGAGTTCAGGCCCCTCTCGTGGAGGTAACAGCCCTACGTCTCAGTGCTGCGGGAGCTTTTCTGTCGTGTGGAGTATGAAAGTTACAGGGGGTGCGAACCCTTGTGCCAGAGGGGAGGGGTGGCTTATATAGAGTGCGCTGCCCCTCATAAACGCCAGGCAACCAAGGGTTCGATCGTGGGGAGTAAAGGAGAGCGTTACTGATAACGCATGTAATAAATGCTAATTATGGTGATGACCCGACCGCCTGTCTGTTGCTCTTCTCAGAGTGACTTTAGATCTTCAGTGGTCGAGTGACTTCCAGCTCTTTCGAGTGAAACGTATCCTGTCGAGTGGATGTAGAAGCTTTCGAGTGAACTGGTTGTCGAGTGGACCGTAAGCTATGCTTACTCCAGTCGGAATCTTCCTTGTAGTCTTGTAATCTTGCATGTGGTGTCTTTAGGCGGGGTATGTAGGCCATGCCTAGGACCCTACCCCTAATACATATCCACATCATTAGCCCCCGAATGGATCAGGGTTCGAGTGGGAAAAGGGACAGTGCAGGTTCTGCCAAACTCAACGTTCCGAATGAGCTCCGAGATTTTGCTGATGCCTGTGACGACTGGGCCTTCTAGCATTCGCCTTGATCTATTCAGCTTACCAGCTCTTCCGAGTGAATTTGGATGCAGGTTCAAGTCCGAGTGGCCAGCAGGATCTTTAGATGTGACGGGACGCTCCGCCCGGTCCAGATTTCGCGGGATTCGAAATTTCGGGGGGTGCGCGCTGAGCGAAGCCATCGGGCGCTCGAGCCGCGGCGCCACCTGGATGGATCCAGGGTGATTTCTTGCCATCGACCATCACAGAGGAGGACATTGAGAAGCTCGTCGCCGACGGCCTGGTAGCGGCCGGGTCGTGGAGGCTGCCGGGGGCGGAAGCTGAGCCGGAGCCGCGCGAGGGCGAGCGGGTCCTCCTGACCACTCACTTGGAGAGAGGTTTTTCTCTGCCTCCTCATCCCTTCTTCCGTGGTTTCTTGAATTTCTTCGGGGCGCAACTTCATCATTTCCCTCCCAATGCTATCGCGTACCTTGCCGCATTCGTGACGATGTGCGAGTGTTTCCTGGGTTGTCCCCCTCACTGGGGTTTGTTCAAGCATATATTCACCATCCGCTCACAATCGGTCAAGAAAGCCCATTCTAGTGATAGCAAGACCAACGTCATTCAGTTGTGTGGGGGTTTGGGCCTTCAAAAGAGGACGGGGAGTGCTTTTCCAGCGTTAACCTTTCCGAACTCGGTGCGGGGCTGGCAGTCGACTTGGTTCTATTGCAACGATGTCGCATCCCCAAATATGTCGACTGGTCTTCCCCCCTTCACACTGGCTCGACCCACTGTGCCCAAATCTCTGACTGTGACCGAGGAAGAGAAGGCCAACGTAGGAATCTTGATGAATGGCATAGTGAATCTGATTCGTGGCGGAGTGACTGGCCTGGATCTGCTGAAGGTGTTCCTCGGTCGACGGATCCAGCCGCTCCAGGCGCGGGACCACCCCATGTGGCATTACTCGGGAATCGACGACACCACTCGTACCCATCCGGAGGATGTCTCGGAAGAAACGGTCGCTCAATGGCTGCGCGGCATCACTGGAGCGCGCGACAACCCCCAAGGATCCAAGAGAATCTTGCCCTTCTCCGGCGAGCACCCACCGAACGTGGTGAGTCATGTCATTGTCGATGGCTTTTATATCTTGTCGAGTGATTGGGTCTTCAACTGACTGACTTGAATCTTTGCAGGAGTTCACAAACATGTATTCACCTGTGTCGAATGGAGAATAGAACGTTGAAGGGGCGGAGAGTGAAGGCGACAGCGCCGACATCAGTTATGCCGAGGACAGTGAAAGCAACGATGATGACTCGGAAGAGAGCGAAGAAGTCGAAGTTCAACCTCCTCCGCGTACCGAGGGACGTTCCAAACAGCATCAAGATCCTGCAATCGACCTAGGTCAGACCGTGGGGTCGACCACCAGGAGCTCGAAGCGCAATCGAACGTCGACACCGGAACCGACTGAAAAGGTTGCAAAACAGCCCAAGGTTGCTCCTGCAAAGTCCCGGAAGGCTCTTCCTAGGATAAAGATTGCCGTGCCGATTGCTTCGACGTAAGTATTCTTGCTCCTTGCTTAACTTGTTGCAGAGCTTCATATTTTTGCTGATCGAGTGAAAGTTGAATGTCAGGGCTGCTACTTCGGTGACGTCACCGGTGCGGGCTGAGGAAGGTGCGGAGAAGGATACGTCTGACGCAGCTACTTCCCGCCGAGGTATGACATATTGCCACTCGACATTGTTTTCAAACCATTCGGCAGTCGTGTGAAATGTTGTCTGGTGACTGCAGAGCAAGGGAATGTCATCCAGATCGCTGATGACGGTGAGGATGAGCTTCAGAGGAGTGTCGATCTTGCAGCTCCTTCTCCGACTGAACCATTTTCAGCACCGGATCTGATGACCGTGGAGCTCGCCAATCCGCCTCACGCGCCGATCTCTCAAGCGCCAGTCCTTCTGGCTGTATCACCGCTCCCTCCACAGTCTACTTTTTCTCTGTATCATGTTCCAGAAGATCAGGCTGGGGCTGCAAGGACTGGCGTACGAGGCCGAGCACATGATGCGGCACACGAAGGAGGCGTACGAGGCCAGCAAGTTGGCTCATGACGCCAGCTTGGCGCTTCGAGCGAACGTTCGAGTAAGTGCGCTTGTAAGTTCGTTTCTGATTGTGACATTTTCCGTTTATCTTGACTCTACACCCAGTGGGTGTTTCTGTCCGTCGATGAGTAGTTGCTTGTCACTCACTCGGCCAGGACTGACCTGGTCGAGTGGTAGTTGCTTGTCACACACACGGCCAGAGCTGGCCTGGTCGAGTGAACATTTGTCCAGTGGGGGCACGCTGAGTGCACCCACTGGGTGTAGTCCCCGAGACCGCTGTCGGATGCTTGCATCGGCGGGGGTCTTATATATTTTGCTGTTAATTTGTCACTCGGACGGGTCGGACCCGGTCGAGTGATAGTAGGTCCAGTGGGGGCACGCAGAGTGCACCCACTGGGTGTAGTCCCCGAGACCACTGTCGGATGCTTGCATCGGCGGGGGTCTTATGTATTTTGCTGTTAATTTGTCACTCGGACGGGTTGGACCCGGTCGAGTGATAGTAGGTCCAGTGGGGGCACGCAGAGTGCACCCACTGGGTGTAGTCCCCGAGACCGCTGTCGGATGCTTGCATCGGCGGGGGTCTTATGTATTTTGCTGTTAATTTGTCACTCGGACGGGTCGGACCCGGTCGAGTGATAGTAGGTCCAGTGGGGGCACGCAGAGTGCACCCACTGGGTGTAGTCCCGGAGACCGCTGTCGGATGCTTGCATCGGCGGGGGTCTGAAAGAGACATTTTATATTGTTTTTTTTACTCGGATAGGTCAGGCCTGGTCGAGTGAGGTTGAATCCAGTGGGGGCACGCTGAGTGCACCCACTGGGTGTAGTCCCCGAGACTACTGTCGATCGTTTACGATCGGTAGTAGTCTTAAGAACTTGGACTCGAAGCCCAATTTTGTGTTTGTAACACACTCTCCACTCGGCATGCCGAGCGGATGTCCATGAAAAGGAAATGAAGTAGAAATGGAAATGATGTCCATGGAACCAGCAGAGTAGGTCTTGTCAGTTCGGACCTTTCCATCAACCATGATATGACGCTGTATAAGGGTGGGTGGGCATTGTGTTTCCACTCGGGTGCGGAAGAATATTTCTGTCGACTGAATTGTGTTTGTTGTTGATCTCAGAAGACTTGTGAACTCGGGACTCAATATGTCAACTTGGAAAAAGAGAAGAACCAGCTTCAACTGGACCTGGAGGTGGCTAAGAAGGGCCTGGAGCACGTGCAGGCTGACCTGAAGGCTTCGGGAGGTAAACTTCGTCGACTGAATGCACTATAACTTTTTTCTTCCATCTTTGAACCGAGTGACTTCACTCGAGCAGACGTGCGTGGTGAGAATTGTCGACTCCAAGCGCGACTCAACAATGTTGTTTCTTTCGATACCATGAAGAAGGCGCTTCAAGACAAAGACAAAGCGCTTGCCGATGCTCAGAAAGTGGCGAAGGAGAAAACCGAAGCTGCGGAGAAGAAACTTGCCGCAGCTAGCAAACTGGAAGAGGAGAACTCTAACCTCAAGAAGGAGAAGGCCGAATGGGCCAAAAAAATTGGTCAGCTGAACAAGAGAAGGGACGGTTTGGAGAAGTACTTGGGAGACTTTGCGCAGAAGATGCATGGCATGCTCGAAGGTAACTTCGTCCCGTCGAGTGACTCCTCTTGAACTCAAAAGGACAGTGATGTAATCAATCTTTTCTTGCAGAATTCTATCAGGATTTTGACAAGGAAACTGACGAGATCGAGACAGGTCTGGATCCCACTAAGTCGCCTGTCGGGGACGCGGTTGCTCTAAACATGCTTCGACTCGACGCCCGTCTTGGAAAAGTTCGGGAGTATGTCACTCGGCTGAGGGCGGCACTGGCGAAAATCGACAAAGAGTTATGGCCAGAAGACACTCTTCAGACTGATCTTGAGTCGATGATGACCTGTTTCGGGGAGATCCTGGTCGAGTGCAAGCATGGAAGAAATCTGCTGCTCGCTGCGGAGCTGATATTGCGCTTTCACTTGTCCGTGTTCATTGCAAGGAGGTCAAGGAGGACAAACTGAAGGCTCTCCAAGTGGCCAACACGAAGAAACTCCAGTTTGAAGATTTCATGGAGACCTTCATTGAAGCAGCCACTCGGATCGCAGATGGGATTGATCTGGATACCTTCGTCGAGCCCGCGAGCCCCACTGGTGCTTGAGAAGCAAACTTTATTTGCAATCGAAACTTTTATTTGCCTCGGTATGCCGAGTGGTGGTGTAACCGTAAAAAACTCGTTCGAGCCTTAAGCTCGAGTACTTCCGTTTGCGTAGGCAAACTTTTATCCGCGCGTAGAATTATGGATTTATCCGAATGTTTTAATCCAATTCTTTGCTTGGTTTATTTGACTTAGGCGAAAATTGATTCGCAGCTAAGCCTCCGAGTGTGAGGATCGCTTGTCACTCGGAGAAGTTTTTTAACTTGGACGAAAACTGGTTCGCAGCTAAGTTTCCGAGTGAAAACATTGGTTAGCACTCGGAACGGTTTTTAACTTGAGCGAGGACTGACTCGCAGCTAAGCCCCCGAGTGCGAGGATCGCCCGCCACTCGGAGATGATTTTAACTTAGACGAAAACTGGTTCGTAGCTAAGTTTTCGAGTGGAAACATTGGTTATCACTCGGAAAGGTTTTTAACTTAGGCGAGGACTGGCTCGTAGCTAAGCCCCCGAGTGAGAGGATCGCTCGACACTCGGAGAAAATTTTAACTTAGGCGAGGACTGGCTCGCAGCTAAGCCCCCGAGTGTGAGGATCGCTCGCCACTCGGAGATGATTTTAACTTAGACGAAAACTGGTTCGTAGCTAAGTTTCCGAGTGAAAACATTGGTTATCACTCGGAAAGGTTTTTAACTTAGGCGAGGACTGGCTCGCAGCTAAGCCCCCGAGTGGGAGGATCGCTCGCCACTCGGAGAAATTTTTAACTTAGGCGAGGACTGGCTCGCAGCTAAGCCCCCGAGTGTGAGGATCGCTCGCCACTCGGAGAATTTTTTAACTTAGGCGAGGACTGGCTCGCAGCTAAGCCCCCGAGTGTGAGGATCGCTTGCCACTCGGAGAAGTTTTGTTATATGCACTTGTGCAACTGAAATCATCGGAAAACCACAGGGGTTATATTATTGATAAGCAAAAGTTGTTCAAAGTACTTCTTATTACATCTTGACAAACCACTCGTCAAGTATAAAATTTGCGAAGTAGGTCTGCATTCTAGGCACGTGGTTCGTCTATCTTCTTCGCGAGGTTGTAGAGGTGGTAGGCTCCATTGTTTAGCACCTTGGTGATGATGAAGGGACCTTGCCATGCGGGAGCGAGCTTGTGAGGGCGCTGTGGATCCACTCGGAGGACGAGATCTCCTTCCTGGAAGGTCCGACTTCTGACGTGTCTTGCATGAAAACGGCGAAGATTATGCTGATAAACAGTCGACCGTGTCAGGGCCATCTCCCACTCTTCTTCCAGTAGGTCTACAGCGTCCTGCCGTGCCTGTTCTGCTTTGGCCTCTGAGTAAAGTTCCACTCGGGGAGAATTGTGGAGGAGATCACTCGGCAGCACAGCTTCAGCTCCATACACCATGAAGAAAGGTGTGCGGTCAGTCGACCGATTAGGAGTTGTCCTCAATCCCCATAAAACGGATGGCAGTTCAGTCACCCAAGCTCCAGCTGCATGATCAAGGTCTCTCATGAGTCGTGGCTTCAATCCTTGGAGGATAAGACCATTCGCCCTTTCAACCTGACCATTCGACTGTGGGTGAGCAACGGCTGCGTAGTCCACTCGAGTGCCTTGGCTAGCGCAGAACCGTCTGAACTCTTCCGAGTCAAAGTTCGAACCATTGTCCGTGATGACACTGTGTGGGACTCCATATCTGAATATCAACTCTCTTATGAATTTGATGGCTGTGCGCGTGTCTAGCTTCTTGATAGGTTTAGCTTCAATCCACTTGGTGAACTTGTCGACTGCTACGAGCAAATGAGTGAACCCACTCGCACCTGTCCTGAGAGGACCGATCATATCCAAACCCCATACCGCAAACGGCCAGACGAGGGGGATGGTCTTGAGAGCAGACGCAGGCTTGTGTGACAAGTTTGCATAGAATTGGCATCCTTCACAGTGTTGAACCATCTCTTTAGCCATTTCATTAGCGCGCAGCCAAAAGAAACCAGCTCGGTACGCCTTGGCAACAATCGTCCGAGAGGACGCATGGTGACCGCAAGTTCCCGAGTGGATTTCCTCCAGAATCAGTCGACCCTCCTCAGGAGAGATGCATCGCTGAGCTACACCAGTTACACTTTCTCTGTAGAGCTGTCCATCCATCACAGTAAAGGCTTTGGACCTGCGGACGATCTGTCGAGCTTCAACCTCATCTTCGGGGAGTTCTTGCCTGAGTATGTATGCAATATATGGCACCGTCCAATCGGGCGTGATCACCAGAATCTCCATGACCAAGTCAATGACTGCTGGAATATCAACTTCAGTCGGATTGGAGGCGCTCACTGCTTGTGGGGGCTCTTCAGTGAAGGGATCTTCCTGCACCGAAGGGGAATGTAGGTGTTCTAGGAACACATTGCTGGGAACCTCTTTCCGAGTGGAGCCGATCTTTGCCAAATCATCAGCTGCTTGATTCTTCACTCGAGGGATATGATGGAGTTCCAAACCTTCAAATTTCTTCTCTAGTTTTCTCACTGCATTGCAGTAACCAGTCATGGCGGGATTCCTGATGTCCCACTCCTTCATCACCTGATTGACCACCAAATCCGAGTCTCCGTAAACCATCAGACGACGAACGCCAAGTGAGATGGCCATACGCAACCCATAGAGGAGTGCCTCGTATTCAGCTTCATTATTGGAGGAATCAAAGTGAATCTGGAGGACATAACTGAGTCGATCACCTTTCGGGGACACCAGTACCACACCAGCACCAGAACCATTCAGCATTTTAGAACCGTCAAAGAACATGGTCCAATGTGCCGAGTGGATCTGAGTTGGTTGTTGCTGTTCTATCCATTCAGCCACGAAGTCAGCAAGCGCTTGAGACTTGATCGCCTTCTTTGCTTCAAACTTGATATCAAAGTGAAGGAGTTCAATAGCCCATTTGGCCACTCGACCAGTCGCGTCACGATTGTTGAGGATCTCAGACAATGGAACATCACTGACGACTGAAACTGAGTGATCTTGGAAATAATGCGCAACTTTCTTCGCTGACAGATATATGCCGTAAACAAGCTTCTGGTAATGAGGATACCTCTGCTTTGAAGGAGTCAGTACTTCAGAGATGTATTACACTGGGCGTTGAACTTTGTAAGCCTTTCCATCTTCCTCTCTCTCGACAACGAGAACTGTACTGACGACCTGAGAAGTGGCTGCAATGTATAAAAGCAGGGGTTCTTTGCTGTACAGAGCAGCAAGCACCGGCTGGGTGGAGAGCAGGGCTTTGAGGTCGACAAACGCTGCTTCTGCTTCAGGGGTCCACTCGAACGTGTCAGATTTTTTCATCAGTCGGTATAAAGGCAATGCCTTTTCTCCGAGACGAGAGATAAACCTACTCAACACTGCGAGGCAACCAGTGAGTTTCTGAACGTCGTGAACACGCTCGGGGCATTTCATTCGAACGATGGCGTTAATTTTTTCAGGATTGACGTCGATTCCTCGTTCGGAAACAAGGAAACCGAGTAACTTGCCACCAGGAACTCCAAAAGTGCACTTAGACGGGTTGAGTTTGATATCATATTTTCTCAAGTTGGCAAAAGTTTCTGCGAGGTCAGTCAGCAGGTCGGAACCTTTGCGAGACTTGACCACAATATCATCCATGTATGCCTCGACATTCCGACTGATCTGCTTGAGCAGGCATTTCTGAATCATACGCATGAAAGTTGCGCCTGCGTTTTTGAGACAAAAGGCATGGTGATATAACAGAAACACCCAAAAGGGGTGATGAAGGCCATTTTTATTTCATCAGGACCAAACAGACGGATCTGATGGTAACCAGAGTAAGCGTCGAGAAAAGATAAACGCTCGCACCCCGCAGTCGAGTCAACAATCTGATCGATGCGAGGGAGCGGGAAATGATCTTTTGGGCAGGCCCGATTGATATGTTTGAAGTCAATACACATGCGGAGTGACTTGTCCTTCTTGGGGACCATGACGACGTTTGCGAGCAACTCGGAGTGGTAAATCTCGCGTATGAATTCAACCGCCAGGAGCCGAGTCACCTCTTCGCCGATTGCCTTTCGCTTCTCTGCCGCTGACCGGCGCAAGTGTTCTTTGACGGGCTTGAATTTCGGGTCAACTCTCAGTCGGTGCTCAGCCAGTTCCCTGGGTACACCCGGCATGTCAGAAGGTTTCCATGCAAAGATGTTCCAGTTCTCACGGAGGAACTGGATGAGCGCGGCTTCCTATTTACTGTCGAGTGTCGTTGAATTGTTGGTCGAAGCTGCATTGGGATCTGTCGGGTGAATGGGAACTTGCTTCACATCTCCTGCCGACTGAAAAGCAGATTCAGAGGCGGGCTTCTTGGAACGCAGCAGATCGGCAGGATCAGTATTCTTTCGGTACTCTTCCAACTCAACCACAGCCATTTGCTGATCGGCTATCTTTGAACCTTGCTGGAAACATTCCTCAGCTCTTTGTCGATTCCCTGTGACTGTGATCACACCTCTGGGCCCTGGCATCTTCAGCTTGAGATACACGTAGCATGGACGGGCCATGAAACGGGCATAAGCAGGCCGACCAAGAATGGCATGATATGCACTTTGGAAATCCACTACTTCAAACGTCAACTTTTCTTTTCGCCAATTCTTCTCGTCACCGAAAACCACATCCAACGCGATTTGACCGAGTGACTTGGCCTTCTTCCCTGGAATGACTCCGTGAAATTGCATATTGCTCTCACTGAGTCTGGACATCGGAATGCCCATCCCTTTGAGAGTCTCTACATACAAAATGTTCAAGCCACTCCCAACGTCCATAAGAACCTTGCGGAGTCGAGTGCCTCCCACCACAGGATCCACCACCAGTGCCTGCCGCCCTGGGTAAGCAACATGAGCAGGGTGATCCGACTGATCAAAGGTGATAGGAGTCTGAGACCACTTGAGGTATGTTGGGGTGGCTGGAGCAACCATGTTGACTTCCCTGTTGATGACCTTCAGTCGACTTCTGCTCTCTACATCAGCAAAAATCATCAGAGTGGCGTTGACTTCTGGAAAATCGTCGCCCTTCTCTTCGTCTTCGTCTTTTTCCTGTGTCTTTCCACTCGACTGACCCTCCTTGAACTGCGGAATCAACAATCTGCACTGTCGAGTGGTATGTTTGGGCAATATCAGATTCCCTTCCTCATCTTTCTTTGTGTGGATGGCACACATCATGTCCAGAACGTCAGTTCCTGACTTCGACTTCTTGGGGGCGAACTGCCCTTTAGGTTTTCCCTTGTTTTTTCCTTGCGCCGCCAGAGCGGCCGCTTCTGCCTGAGCAGACCCATCGGCTTTGCGCTTCTGCTTCCGATTGGAATTTCCGCCGCCGCCATCATTGTCGACTGCTTTTCCTTTGCCGCTACGGAGGCGGTCTTCCTCTTCGCCATTGGCATACCGAGTGGCAATCTCCATCATCTTGTTCAAAGACATATCTCCAGTACGACCAAACTTCAGATAGAGCTCTCTGTACCTAACACCAGCCTTGAAGGCACAGACGGCCTGGTGCTCGGTAACATTTTCCACTGTGTGATGAAGAGTGGTCCAGCGCTGGATGTAATCTCTCAATGTTTCATTCGACTTCTGCACACAATGCTGCAATTCAGACAAACCAGCAGGACGCTTGCAGGTACCTTCAAAAGTTCTGATGAACACTCGAGCGAGATCCTCCCAGCATACAACTGATTCAACCATGCTCGGGCTGAACCATCCAACATCCAAGACAGATGCTTCATGGCAATATTCTCATTCCCTCCACCGAGCTGCACCGCCACTCGGTAATCATCTAACCAAGTTTCAGGCTTTGATTCACCAGAGAACTTACTAACTCCCGCTGCCAACCTGAAGTTGGGGGGAATCTCAGCAGATCGAATAGCTCTGCTAAAACATTCAGGTCCAGAAACCACCGCACCACTCGGATGATCTCTATCGTAACCATCTCTGTGAAATCTGCCCCTGTCGACTCGATTCTGCACAAGGCCGGACCTTGCGTCGAACCCAGGAGCTCGCTCGTCGCCGTACGGGCGCCGATCATCATAGCGCCGGGGCCCGTACGAACCTCCCCGCGGAGGGGTGGGCATTCGACGGCGGTCATCACGGTGGTAACGGGGAGCGAACTGATCGCGGCCTTGATCTTGATACTGGTAGTCACGGAAACCTTGATCTCTGCGACGCAGCGGCGACCCAGGGCTGTGAGCCGACTGAACCGTGCCTGCCCTGGGAGACTGACTGTGTAACCTGTTGCGCGACTGAGAAACAGCCGAATTCTGCTGCTGAGCTGCTCCAAGCAGCGCTCGGATCTGCTGAATGCCTCTGCCAGCCTCTGAACCAGATGGCTGGGGGGGGGGGGGGGGGGGGGGGGGGGGGGGGGGGGGGGGGGGGGGGGGGGGGGGGGGGGGGGGGGGGGGGGGGGGGGGGGGGGGGGGGGGGGGGGGGGGGGGGGGGGGGGGGGGGGGGGGGGGGGGGGGGGGGGGGGGGGGGGGAGGTTGTACACACGGATGTATGAGTTCAGGCCGGAGTACGAAATACCTGACCGTTGTTTCGAGATCCACTCGGAAACAGTTGACGTTGATGTCGACTGGCAGCCGGTGGTTGTTGACGAGCGCGGCTGTCGAGTGTTCTCTGCATCTCCGCGAGCCGAATACGCATGGCCTCCAAAGCTTGGGCCTCGGCAGAAGTGCCAAGGATGGGCGTACGGAGAACCTCCTCATCTCTGTGTTGCTGATCACTCGACGGTCCGCCAACCTCACCCCCGCCTAGGTCAAAACCAGGCGGGCCACGAGGAGAATCTGTCATGAAAACTTCAGCCGCTGGATCGCAGCTCTCGCACTTGGAAGGAACATCAGACTGATCTGACGCCGAGTCAAACACGCCGTGAAGAGACTCGGCGGGTTCGATAGCTGCAACCTGCTGAATCGACGATTGACGAGCCGCCGCGTGACGCACCCAACGCTAGAGCCGTGAGCGGCCCGACCGCTTGCGACGACGAACAGCGGAGAGTGCGCGCGATGCCGGAGACAGATACGGAGTCGACGGCTGTCGAAGAAGAACGCCGTAGGAGCTTGCACGGAAGTGCGTCGCCCCGCGGATCGGGAGCGCCTCTACGTCCAGAGGCGCCTCCTGAAGCCATGCCGAGTCGTCAGCGACGAAGGTGAACGCGCCGAGACGGATCTCGCGGCCCACGAACAATCCGCCGCCGGAAAACATGGTGAAGAAGAAAAACGCAAACTCACCGAAAGTCGCTTAGACACCTGCCCCACGGTGGGCGCCAACTGTCGTGGGAACGAGCCTGACAGTAGAAGTGAGGGGTACGTAAGGAGAGGACAGAGTCTTAGCTACGGCGAGGTTGTACACACGGATGTATGAGTTCAGGCGGGGGGGGGGGGGGGGGGGGGGGGGGGGGGGGGGGGGGGGGGGGGGGGGGGGGGGGGGGGGGGGGGGGGGGGGGGGGGGGGGGGGGGGGGGGGGGGGGGGGGGGGGGGGGGGGGGGGGGGGGGGGGGGGGGGGGGGGGGGGGGGGGGGGGGGGGGGGGGGGGGGGGGGGGGGGGGGGGGGGGGGGGGGGGGGGGGGGGGGGGGGGGGGGGGGGGGGGGGGGGGGGGGGGGGGGGGGGGGGGGGGGGGGGGGGGGGGGGGGGGGGGGGGGGGGGGGGGGGGGGGGGGGGGGGGGGGGGGGGGGGGGGGGGGGGGGGGGGGGGGGGGGGGGGGGGGGGGGGGGGGGGGGGGGGGGGGGGGGGGGGGGGGGGGGGGGGGGGGGGGGGGGGGGGGGGGGGGGGGGGGGGGGGGGGGGGGGGGGGGGGGGGGGGGGGGGGGGGGGGGGGGGGGGGGGGGGGGGGGGGGGGGGGGGGGGGGGGGGGGGGGGGGGGGGGGGGGGGGGGGGGGGGGGGGGGGGGGGGGGGGGGGGGGGGGGGGGGGGGGGGGGGGGGGGGGGGGGGGGGGGGGGGGGGGGGGGGGGGGGGGGGGGGGGGGGGGGGGGGGGGGGGGGGGGGGGGGGGGGGGGGGGGGGGGGGGGGGGGGGGGGGGGGGGGGGGGGGGGGGGGGGGGGGGGGGGGGGGGGGGGGGGGGGGGGGGGGGGGGGGGGGGGGGGGGGGGGGGGGGGGGGGGGGGGGGGGGGGGGGGGGGGGGGGGGGGGGGGGGGGGGGGGGGGGGGGGGGGGGGGGGGGGGGGGGGGGGGGGGGGGGGGGGGGGGGGGGGGGGGGGGGGGGGGGGGGGGGGGGGGGGGGGGGGGGGGGGGGGGGGGGGGGGGGGGGGGGGGGGGGGGGGGGGGGGGGGGGGGGGGGGGGGGGGGGGGGGGGGGGGGGGGGGGGGGGGGGGGGGGGGGGGGGGGGGGGGGGGGGGGGGGGGGGGGGGGGGGGGGGGGGGGGGGGGGGGGGGGGGGGGGGGGGGGGGGGGGGGGGGGGGGGGGGGGGGGGGGGGGGGGGGGGGGGGGGGGGGGGGGGGGGGGGGGGGGGGGGGGGGGGGGGGGGGGGGGGGGGGGGGGGGGGGGGGGGGGGGGGGGGGGGGGGGGGGGGGGGGGGGGGGGGGGGGGGGGGGGGGGGGGGGGGGGGGGGGGGGGGGGGGGGGGGGGGGGGGGGGGGGGGGGGGGGGGGGGGGGGGGGGGGGGGGGGGGGGGGGGGGGGGGGGGGGGGGGGGGGGGGGGGGGGGGGGGGGGGGGGGGGGGGGGGGGGGGGGGGGGGGGGGGGGGGGGGGGGGGGGGGGGGGGGGGGGGGGGGGGGGGGGGGGGGGGGGGGGGGGGGGGGGGGGGGGGGGGGGGGGGGGGGGGGGGGGGGGGGGGGGGGGGGGGGGGGGGGGGGGGGGGGGGGGGGGGGGGGGGGGGGGGGGGGGGGGGGGGGGGGGGGGGGGGGGGGGGGGGGGGGGGGGGGGGGGGGGGGGGGGGGGGGGGGGGGGGGGGGGGGGGGGGGGGGGGGGGGGGGGGGGGGGGGGGGGGGGGGGGGGGGGGGGGGGGGGGGGGGGGGGGGGGGGGGGGGGGGGGGGGGGGGGGGGGGGGGGGGGGGGGGGGGGGGGGGGGGGGGGGGGGGGGGGGGGGGGGGGGGGGGGGGGGGGGGGGGGGGGGGGGGGGGGGGGGGGGGGGGGGGGGGGGGGGGGGGGGGGGGGGGGGGGGGGGGGGGGGGGGGGGGGGGGGGGGGGGGGGGGGGGGGGGGGGGGGGGGGGGGGGGGGGGGGGGGGGGGGGGGGGGGGGGGGGGGGGGGGGGGGGGGGGGGGGGGGGGGGGGGGGGGGGGGGGGGGGGGGGGGGGGGGGGGGGGGGGGGGGGGGGGGGGGGGGGGGGGGGGGGGGGGGGGGGGGGGGGGGGGGGGGGGGGGGGGGGGGGGGGGGGGGGGGGGGGGGGGGGGGGGGGGGGGGGGGGGGGGGGGGGGGGGGGGGGGGGGGGGGGGGGGGGGGGGGGGGGGGGGGGGGGGGGGGGGGGGGGGGGGGGGGGGGGGGGGGGGGGGGGGGGGGGGGGGGGGGGGGGGGGGGGGGGGGGGGGGGGGGGGGGGGGGGGGGGGGGGGGGGGGGGGGGGGGGGGGGGGGGGGGGGGGGGGGGGGGGGGGGGGGGGGGGGGGGGGGGGGGGGGGGGGGGGGGGGGGGGGGGGGGGGGGGGGGGGGGGGGGGGGGGGGGGGGGGGGGGGTTAGAAATTTAGGGTTTTCGGTCTACCCCCTAATTCCTCTGCACTTATCCGTGGTGCCGCTCACAATTCGCATATCTGAGGCTAGGGGGTAGGGACCTTCTTATACTGTCTTTCCAAAGAGTCCACCTCTTATACAGTTAAGATTCCTAGTCGTTACAACTAGTTTCCGGGATAGAGTCCAGATCAAATTACCAACCACGATCATATTTGTCTGTTAACAGATTCTACCCGTTATGTCCCAGGAGCACGCGCTTGTGAGCAACGCGCCATAATAGAGTGTAAATTCCTCTAATTACGTAGATCAACATTAGGGCTGTAATCTAACTATACGATCTAGCTCCTTCCAATTATCAGTGTACCCGGGTAGTCTTTCCAATATAAATAGTATATTGTATTCCACTGATAATCGACCAGCTTCCTTAAGCATATATTACTTAAGTACATTCCAGCAAGTAACAATTCCATACTAAACATGTAAAGCAATTCCATGTATTAATACATGTATAATTCCATAATGAGGTATTCCGAATATTAACAATTCCAAGTAATTTGAATATAGTTGCAGGACACATAATTCCAACAACTCCCACTTGTCCAAAACAATCATTCAAATATTCGTAAACCCATAGCCTTAACATGCTTACCAAATACCTCATGACTAATAGGCTTAGTCAAGAGATCAGCAATCATATTAACACTACGATGAAAATCCAAAAAATAAATGAATATATATGGTGATACTTCCCTTCAATATGTTTCCTTGCTGTGACACTTAAGATCACTAGAGACCTTTAGTTTTCGCCTAATTATTCTAGCATAGCTGTCCTTGGCGCCTCAAGTATTATTTCCTCGAGTGTAATTCCACCTTTATAGGCACCTTGAGTATCTTGCTTCCTCAAGTGAAATTCCACATCAACTATTTTCCATCACATATATCAGTAATACGATAAATCCACATCAAGTCAAATAGAAGATAACCATGTTGAATAAAGTTTTCAAACCACATAAATATCAAATCCAATAGTAACCATGTTTTGAAAGAAATTCCTGACTTCGGTCAGTGAACCTGCACCATATTAGTTCTTCAAAAAAAAAGTGGATATGCGTACCTGAACTTATTTCTCATCTCGCAGATACAGTAATAGCTTCCTCAATGTGTTTAACTTCAATATAAATTATAGAACAAGTGACTGGTTGTGATGCACTTTCCACAATCTTATATGATGTGTGAGATTCCCTTAGCTGCTCGTCTTTCCTTCCACTGCTTGAATGCAGCATAAATTCCGAAAGCTAAGGTATGATTGTATAATGAGGATACAGTAATACACCATTTATTACCCATTTTCCCCTTGTCCTCAGGAGTTCAAACGTAATTCCTCACCGAGTTTGGTTCCAGATACTTTAATAAGTTTGCAATTTTCCATAGAAAACGTTTCAACACATATCCTATGTAGTTCCACTCCCAAAACATAGGAAGCTTCAAACATTCCTTTCATATGAAAGTTAAAACATGACCAAGCTTTTACTTCCATCAATGTGAATTTGTAGATGATCGTCTTGCTTCATTTAGAAAACCATATGACCCGCTATTCCATTGATGTGAAGCTTGTTATAAGACCATATATTAATATACTCAATTAGCAAACCATGTATTTAGTTCCTCTTTCTCAAAATTCCAGGAGAGAGAGTTTCCACAAAGTATATTTCCCTTTATGTGAAGAATTGAATAACAAGAGTGACATTATAATATTCCAGTGAGCCAAATTTCCTTACAACAAAAAAATAAATAAACCACTTCCAGACAATAGGCTTGCGGTTATTTGGTATGATATTAAGTTCCCAAACTATGCTCTTCCTCATTTGAGTTTATTCCTTCCCGCAATTGGTATGATATTAAGTTCCCAAACTATGCTCTTCCTCATTTGAGTTTATTCCTTCCCGCAATTCTTCCACCCATAGTTGACATTGATGAAAAAAACTTTCTTGAGAGAATTGAGTGATTCCTCTAAAATTTAGAGTGACATCCCCCAATAACACATAACAATTATCCAGACATGATATTCCAAGCTAATTCCTCCCACTTATCCTAAGCATGTTAGTGTCGAGAGTTACACTTGTAGTTTCCTTTGGGGTCAAGATTATATTGCAGTATGATTGTCAATAATTCCAACCTTGATGATAATAATTATTGTGTTCCTACTTTTCCACCAGTTTGATCCACTAAAATAACCATTACAAAATTCCTTGTGTGTGCTTTGTAGTAATTGAGAATTTCCTGCCAGAATAAAAAGATTCTCTTCCAGTCTACAAACCATAAGGAGCGACTGTGCTAGATGAATGACATAGACAAACAACAGTATATATGCACTGCTTCTTCCAGAAAAAATGGTAGTAAAAGTATTCAATTCCTCCATTTAATTGTGGAGTGTAAAATCTTTTACAATGGTGAATAGTTCCATGCTCTTGACATGTTCAACGGATATATATACCTGAAGTGTACTTCCCCCACCAATCAATTGTTAAAAATTTCAAAACTCTTTAATCAACTGATTTTCCACTTCAGTACAAGATTTTTATTTGAAAGATAAACATAACCATATCAAGTGCGGTCAAGAGTCAATGGTGAATGAGATAAAATAAATAATCTGACCTCTAGTGGGAGTGTCCAAAAAATAATACCATAAGTACCAAAAGAAAAAGTGTGAAACCTCTTTATTTCCTTCCACCTTAAGAAAAGGCGTGCAAGTCAAAATACTCATTATATATGTTTCCCAAGTACCACAATCCTCCCACTAAAGTTTAGAATTCCAGAATCAGTAAGCCACTCAATTCTGTTCCATGATATCTGACCAAGTTGTCCATGACAAAAATAATAAATTCCAAGCATGTGTTCCCATTATCAGCATTCCTCTCGGCGAGTTATCTTCCCCAAATAACAATTTGGGTTGCTAACTTCCAATGGACCATCAAGAAAGAATAAACCATTGTGTGAAATTCCGTAATGCAGTAATTTTATCATTGAGCAATATTTCCACTCTTCCTTTTCCAAATAGTATTTCATAAACAATGGGTTTCAAGATAGAACCATAAATTAAATCCCTTCACATTGAAGCTGCATATAGAGTGTCCTATAACAATAATACATTTCCTCCACCAGGGAGTTTTATGGCAAAATTTCCAATTCCAAAGTGTATAAGATTTAGCAGCAATGACAAAACACACAAGATATATAATTTCCTTTGGTACCGTTAGCTTGCCAATAAAATTTCTATTGTATTCCAGCAATATAAGACATAACCACAATCCAACTAGTTGAAAAAGTAGTGACATATACATGTTTAATGCAAACATTGACGATGTGCATACCTTTAAGTGAGAGCAAATTTCCTTAATTTTCCATGGAGTGGTTCCCATCTTCCTCCATAAATAAGTGATTGTCATAATAGACACTTTTTGAATTCCTTCTCATGCAAAGTTAGTATAATAGTGTATCCATCAATAATAATTTTCCTCCAGAACGAAGTTTGAGGGCATAATTTCCAATTCCAAGTTTATTAACCTAAGCATTTCCTTGGAATTGTTTGCATGAAAGTATATGATATATAACCAGAATTTGCAACACAACTATTTTCAAAAAAAAATAGTGGTAAATGAAAAATTCCGTGCATAAAAATTATAGACATACCTTCCTCTTTGCCAATTGCATTGATAAAAATATTAAATCTTCCTCTTTGAGGTGCAACCAATAATATTAGGTCAGATCCTTCCCTCGGAGAGTTTCTATCTTCCTCCATAGAGCAAATAATATCCCATATAGCATATACGATATGTTGATTGGACGAAGGACAGCAATGACAAACTTTAGTTACGTGAATCACTTTCCTGCGCCTTCACTGAGAATTACCACAAGAGTCTGAGCAGAAAAAAAAAATATCCTTCCCCGATCCACGTGCGTGTGAGGATTGAGTGTGAGCTTTGCTTTCCAAGCTTCCTGGATCTTCCAACAATGGCGTGAATTAGCTTGCTCCTTGATTTCCTCGGGCCGTGTGCTATGCCAAAGTAGTAGTAGTAGTAGTAGTAGTAGTAGTAGTAGTAGTAGTAGTTTTCCTCCTTCTATAGAACCTGAAATCTCCCAGCAAAAGAGCACTTCACTTCAGGACTCGTAAGTCGCAGCAGCAGCCAAAGTCGTGGGCGTGACATGCAGTTTCCGAGCAGGTAGCTCGTTCGGCTTGGCGCGTCGTCGGGTGAAGATATCGTAGCAGCGGCAACTTCATCAGGTCGGATAAGTTGGCGAGTATAGGGACGAACGGATGCCACAGGACCGGGATCATGTCAGGTCGACAGGGCACGGCGGAAGAACGCCGGTTCCGCGCGAGATCGATGAGCGCCAACGTGTCTGGCTGGCGCGTGTGAAGGCTTCATCGATGGGATTCGTCGTGGGCTCGATTCCGAAGAAGGCACCGGCAGCGATGCGCACATACGTACAAGAGCCTGATTGATTCTGTGTCGTAGTAATACGACTCGTACGATGCAGGCTTGATTTCCTCTGTCGGCGATGCGGAAGGCCATGACGCAGAGTTGTGCAGCGGATGCAATCACGGAGCGGCGGCAGATGACGACGACGGAGTTGCACAGCAGATTAGGCGACGACGGGTGGCAGAGTTTTGGAGCGGCCGGGTACGCAGCTGATTAAGGTTAGGGTTATCGCGACCGAACCTCGCTCATGATGCCAATGTTAGAAATTTAGGGTTTTCGGTCTACCCCCTAATTCCTCTGCACTTATCCGTGGTGCCGCTCACAATTCGCATATCTGAGGCTAGGGGGTAGGGACCTTCTTGGGGGGGGGGGGGGGGGGGGGGGGGGGGGGGGGGGGGGGGGGGGGGGGGGGGGGGGGGGGGGGGGGGGGGGGGGGGGGGGGGGGGGGGGGGGGGGGGGGGGGGGGGGGGGGGGGGGGGGGGGGGGGGGGGGGGGGGGGGGGGGGGGGGGGGGGGGGGGGGGGGGGGGGGGGGGGGGGGGGGGGGGGGGGGGGGGGGGGGGGGGGGGGGGGGGGGGGGGGGGGGGGGGGGGGGGGGGGGGGGGGGGGGGGGGGGGGGGGGGGGGGGGGGGGGGGGGGGGGGGGGGGGGGGGGGGGGGGGGGGGGGGGGGGGGGGGGGGGGGGGGGGGGGGGGGGGGGGGGGGGGGGGGGGGGGGGGGGGGGGGGGGGGGGGGGGGGGGGGGGGGGGGGGGGGGGGGGGGGGGGGGGGGGGGGGGGGGGGGGGGGGGGGGGGGGGGGGGGGGGGGGGGGGGGGGGGGGGGGGGGGGGGGGGGGGGGGGGGGGGGGGGGGGGGGGGGGGGGGGGGGGGGGGGGGGGGGGGGGGGGGGGGGGGGGGGGGGGGGGGGGGGGGGGGGGGGGGGGGGGGGGGGGGGGGGGGGGGGGGGGGGGGGGGGGGGGGGGGGGGGGGGGGGGGGGGGGGGGGGGGGGGGGGGGGGGGGGGGGGGGGGGGGGGGGGGGGGGGGGGGGGGGGGGGGGGGGGGGGGGGGGGGGGGGGGGGGGGGGGGGGGGGGGGGGGGGGGGGGGGGGGGGGGGGGGGGGGGGGGGGGGGGGGGGGGGGGGGGGGGGGGGGGGGGGGGGGGGGGGGGGGGGGGGGGGGGGGGGGGGGGGGGGGGGGGGGGGGGGGGGGGGGGGGGGGGGGGGGGGGGGGGGGGGGGGGGGGGGGGGGGGGGGGGGGGGGGGGGGGGGGGGGGGGGGGGGGGGGGGGGGGGGGGGGGGGGGGGGGGGGGGGGGGGGGGGGGGGGGGGGGGGGGGGGGGGGGGGGGGGGGGGGGGGGGGGGGGGGGGGGGGGGGGGGGGGGGGGGGGGGGGGGGGGGGGGGGGGGGGGGGGGGGGGGGGGGGGGGGGGGGGGGGGGGGGGGGGGGGGGGGGGGGGGGGGGGGGGGGGGGGGGGGGGGGGGGGGGGGGGGGGGGGGGGGGGGGGGGGGGGGGGGGGGGGGGGGGGGGGGGGGGGGGGGGGGGGGGGGGGGGGGGGGGGGGGGGGGGGGGGGGGGGGGGGGGGGGGGGGGGGGGGGGGGGGGGGGGGGGGGGGGGGGGGGGGGGGGGGGGGGGGGGGGGGGGGGGGGGGGGGGGGGGGGGGGGGGGGGGGGGGGGGGGGGGGGGGGGGGGGGGGGGGGGGGGGGGGGGGGGGGGGGGGGGGGGGGGGGGGGGGGGGGGGGGGGGGGGGGGGGGGGGGGGGGGGGGGGGGGGGGGGGGGGGGGGGGGGGGGGGGGGGGGGGGGGGGGGGGGGGGGGGGGGGGGGGGGGGGGGGGGGGGGGGGGGGGGGGGGGGGGGGGGGGGGGGGGGGGGGGGGGGGGGGGGGGGGGGGGGGGGGGGGGGGGGGGGGGGGGGGGGGGGGGGGGGGGGGGGGGGGGGGGGGGGGGGGGGGGGGGGGGGGGGGGGGGGGGGGGCAAAACTAGGCCGCCCACCCAACATAGCAAAAAATAACAATGAAAGTTGAGTGGGCCATAAGATCAAAACTTTGAAGGTCAACTTTAACCTTATAGTGTGACCCTAACCAGAAGCGGAGCTACGCCGGGCAAAACTAGGCCGCCCACCCAACATAGCAAAAAATAACAATGAAAATTGAGTGGGCCATAAGATCAAAACTTTGAAGGTCAACTTTAACCTTATAGTGTGACTGTAATAACCCAAATTTTGGGGTTATTATTTTAAATTAAGATAAGTAATTAAATTTGTATTATCTGTTTAAAAAAATAATTAGGCAAAGAAGATATGCTAGACTATTGTTTCAAAGAATTAAAATAGAATGGTAATTTTTGCATACATTAAATATTGGATAATTACACACTCAGTAAGAGTGTTTAGATGTGTGCACATAGACTAGCATCCATGCACTCACGTTGTGGTAATTAGCATGGGGGGAGTACTACTAGCTAGTTCGTAGTACAAGTTAGATAATTGTAAGAGAGTTAACGTGGAATTAGAATTGATGGAATTGGGCCAGGTAGAAATTATACTCAGCAGATATTTTCTAGTACGAGAGCTCCAAGTCAACTAGGTGCATGTATGTAATCATGAGAGTGCACACGTGTGTAGTGGCTTGGACATTCTAGTCCAATACGTGGACTCTTCCCATGGTGGCCAGGTTTGTTGGGCCTTTGCACTAGCTGCAGGGCAGCAGCCAAATCATTTTCACCAGCTCGCCGGCCGGAGCGGAGGCGGGAGAGGCGCTTGGCGTAGTGTACATAGTAGGTCTAGGTCTAGGTTGTTTCGGCTTCGTGCTAGTCTTCGGCTTCATGCCGGTCTTCGGCTTCATGCCGGGAGGAAGGCGTGGGATCCCTTCGGCCGGGTCCGATGCTGCCTCGCGGTTCTGCTCCTTCTCGCGGAGCTCCGGTGGGCGGAGCCAGATGCGGTGAGGTGTGGAGCTGCGGGATTCTCCGTCAATAGGGTCGTCGTTCGTGGATCTGGCGTCCACGGTCAAGGCTCGGGATCTGCTTTCTTTGCTCGTCATGGAGATGAGGAAGAAGTGGAGTTCTCTGCTAAGGCTTACGGGTGGTCGGATCTACAGCAGGGGAGAATCGGTGCTTCTCCCGGGAGCTTTCTCACGGCGGCGAGCACGCTGTCGTTCTTCACGGTCGAAAGGCGACCGCTCCCACCTCCGGCGTCAGTCTCTTCCGGCTGGTGTCAGATGGTCTTCAACCTCCAGGCTTCCATGCCATATCGGAGGCCCTCTGGCTCTAGCGCTGCAGGCTCCCGCCTCTCCGCCCCAAGTGGTGTCGTCCCCGGCGGCGTTGAGGTTGGCGGCGCTGAGTTCCAGTTCGATCGCGGTGGAGATGGAGCGGGACTGGATCGCGTTTTCCTGTTTTATTTCGAGGTCCCAGGTGCAAATTGTAAGGGCTTGTGTGTTCTTTTCTGTTTTATTGAGGCCCTTTTTGTAAGATGTAACTCCACCGACGAAATGCAATGAAGCAATCGGTCCTTCGGGACCATCCCCTGTTCAAAAGGCAAAAAAAAAAAAAAAATTCACCAGCTCCAAGGGTCAGGTCCGAGGAGTCACCACGGCTCAGATATTTTAGCTAGCACAACCGACGATCAGCATCTATAAATAGGGGCGCGGCGGCTGTCTCGTCTAGGCCTGGTCTCGAGGCGTGACAGTTAAAATGGTATCAAAACTTTATGTTTTAGGTTGTGCTGGGATAAATGGGTAGAACACAAATAAATTTATAACTTAGCATGGATAAAGAAAAAAATTTGTTTCCACAATTGGTGGCGTTTATCTAATTTTGTAGACGTTTACACCACCATTACATGTTTTAGGAACCATCTAAAATAAAATGATTCTTGCAAGTAAATTGTGTTAGAGTAGTTTTGCGTTGCGCGACAAGTATGAAGATGTTTTTTTTATATCTTGTCTGCATTTGTTAGTTTGTATGTTGTTACTCAGTAATATTGTCGGAAGGTATTTAGACAAATAAATATGTAGCATACTGTTATTGTTAAATTTTGAGGATCCACTGAAAATAAATAGATATTCTGTTGGATTAACGCATGGCTAGTTACTTGTGTAGATTTTCTTGTTTAACACAACTGGTGCCATTTATCTAATAATTGTACGATTGCTATACCACTATCTAACCTTTTTGGTTAAAGGCCTTACAAAATAAAATACTTAGTATTGCTAACTTTTGGTATCACAGATATAGGCCTGACTAGTAGAAAAGATTGCAAATTTTGTTATCATTATTTTTAATTAATTACTGAGCACGCTTTTAACAAACTGTCCCAAATATTATCAGATATTAAAATGAAAATTTATGTAGTATTCTTAAAAGGAGGGGAGGATGTAATAACCCAAATTTTGGGGTTATTATTTTAAATTAAGATAAGTAATTAAATTTGTATTATCTGTTTAAAATAAATAATTAGGCAAAGAAGATATGCTAGACTATTGTTTCAAAGAATTAAAATAGAATTGTAATTTTTGCATACATTAAATATTGGATAATTACACACTCAGTAAGATTGTGTAGATGTGTGCACATAGACTAGCATCCATGCACTCACGTTGTGGTAATTAGCATGGGGAGTACTACTAGCTAGTTCGTAGTAGTACAAGTTAGATAATTGTAAGAGAGTTAACGTGGAATAAGAATTGATGGAATTGGGCCAGGTAGAAATTATACTCAGCAGATATTTTCTAGTACGAGAGCTCCAAGTCAACTAGGTGCATGTATGTAATCGTGAGAGTGCACACGTGTCTAGGGATTCTTCCAAGCTAAGTAAAACATCTGTGTACTTGGATGTTGCGTTGGCACATGCTAGTGGCTTGGACATTCTAGTCCCATACGTGGACTCTTCCCATGGTGGCCAGGTTTGTTGGGCCTTTGCACTAGCTGCAGGGGCAGCAGCCAAATCATTTTCACCAGCTCCAAAGGTCAGGTCCGAGGAGTCACCACGGCTCAGATATTTTAGCTAGCACAACCGACGATCAGCATCTATTCGCGGCGGCTGTCTCGTCTATGCCCGGTCTCGCGGCGTGACAGTGACCCCCCGCAACTAATTTCCGGTAGCTCCGCCACTAAACGGAACCATGACCGTCCATTTCACTTAATCCCATAACCAAACAACTCCCTCACTCCCGGCGTTTTGAATAACTATATAATTGCCCGTGCGTTGCAACGAGATATAAATATTCTAGTATGTTAGTCTATGATTTACCTGCTCAGATTAATACGATTGTGTAAGTAAATGTTTATAAAATCTTGCTGTGATTTACCTACTGAAATAAAAAAAACAGTTATTTGGTAAGAACTTATTGGCTTACCAACGAAAACATAATTTATTTGATAAGTTAATAAATGGTGGGACAGTTATAAGACGATTTTCAAGGGAAACCAGTGAAAAAAACCAGAGATAAGGGGAATAAATTAGAATGGAGAGGGGGAAAGGGGAACATACGTAAGATTGGACGAAACACTCTGCTGGTAGGAGAATGAACACTATTCTTTTTAAAGTAGTATAGAGAAATGCATGCAAGTGTGCAATAACAAACCTAATGCTAAAAAGGTGATGTCTAAAATCTGATGACCAGATTTGTCATGCGAAAATAGATAAAATTGTCATGTTTATGTATAAGGATTTGTCATGTCCTGACATGCATCCTATACACATCAGCAATGAGCCACGTCAGCCATATTTTTTCTTAAATTGTTTAGTTTATTGGGATGGTGTGTGGCAACCACTATTTCTTCCCTTCCTCTAAGATTTCTTCCCTTCGTATTTTCAATCTCAACCACGGAACTCACTAATCCCCCAGCATGGCCCATCCTCTTCTCCATCGACCCCCGTCCGTATTCCACTCTGATTGTGTCATGCGACGCGAGCACGCGGCCGAGACAGTCGTCGAATAGGCCCGCAACATCGGAAAAAGTCCATTTTAAACCCTGAACTGGTAGAGGTCGGGCGAAACGAACCCCCAGATCGAAATCCCTGTCGATTGCACCCTGAACTATGCAATCCCTATCGACAGGGATTTCGACTTTGGGGTTTGTTTTGCCCACCCAGAGAGTGTTAGGGGAAAGTCCCGTAACGGCCCGTAGTCAGCCTGTGTATTTAGCCTTTTTTGTTATTTAATCGATGGTGTATAGCAGGCTAAGAGCATCTACAAACGAAACCCTCATACAAGCTCTAAACGCCCAGACGGGCTGCCTGGTCACTGTCCGGATCAAAAGCGCCACCCAACCGGGCTAACCATATCCGGCCTAAATGCCCGGACTGATCGGCACTTCTCATATCCGGCCCATATCTGGAGCGGATATGGCGACGCCCAGACGCGCCCGGGCACGCCCGCCACGTAGGGCTGGCCCGATATGGCCCGCGCCGCCCCCACTACCGTTCCCACAAAACCCCACCCTCTCGGATGAACCCTAGTCGCTCTCAGTCCACTCGCCCTCTACGCTCCCCTCTCATCTTCTCCACTTCTCCGAATCTCTCCGCCTCCTCCACCATGGCCAAGTCCAACGACGAGTCCGGCAGCGAGTCCAATCACATGGACTGGGACGGCCTCATGTAGGAGGAGCACTCCGGCAGCGATGCTCCCGATGACGAGGAGCTCGCGCTCCGCATCGCCATCGAGCGGCCGCGGCTGGACACCGGCGGAAGCTTGACCTCAGTGGCTTCCGCCGCCAGCTCATCCAAGTCGAGCCGCCGCAATGTTGCCCGCACTCACCTGTCTCGCTCTGCCCCCTTCCAAATCCGGAGCAGGACAGCCCCCTCCCCTTCCCCTCCGGCTCCTGCACCGCCCGAGCAGCACTTGGTGCTCGTGCCCGTGGCTCCGGTGCGCATGCGCATGCCGGAGTCAGAGGCGAAGGCCGCCCCGCGTGAGCGGCAGCGAGCGACGGCCATGGCGGAGCCCATCCCGTCCCGGCGGGAGGCGCTTCTCTGCAAGGTGATGCGGCGTTTGCTCACCACAGCGGAGACCGACGTGAGACACCTCCGGCGGAAGAACTCGACGGTGCTCCGCCTCGGGCTCAAGGCTTCGGAGCGCCTCGCAAGGGAGAAGGAGATCGCCAAGGCGAAGGCGGCACGCCACGCCCGGGAGCTAAATTGCGCCATCCGCCGTCTGTGGGGCTACATCTCCTCCGCGTCGGAGAGCGGCACCACCAGCTCGGACGACGATCCTCCCGCCGCGGACGCGTACACGGAGATGATGAACCACCGCGCCGCCGACCGCAAGGGCAAGGGCCCGAAGAAGTGGTGATCTCGCCCTCCGCAATGTCTTTTTTATTTGTATCTAGTTTAATCCGGTGAACTTTGTCTATTTTGGGTCCGATTAAGTCTGTCAGATGAACTATTTATGTCCCAATCTATCTATATTTCTCTGTCAAAAGAACTTATTTGTGATGTTGATCTACGTGTTACGGTGCAGCATGGCTTGTATGAACTTGGGTGTGGGGATATGGGTACTATGGTTGCGAAGATAGATACATGGAGACTACCCGTTCAGTGCTAGCGGGGGTGTCCGGATGTAGGTGCTCGGATATGCCAATTGTGGTCGTAGATGCTCTAACGATCTCACCGTACTCATGCATGCACGCAGCACTACAGACAGAGCAAGTACAGGGATCGATCACCGAAATACGTAGTACAAATCCCCATGCATAATTAGGCGTCTTATCTTTCGATGATTATTATTTTATTAAATTTCGTGACCTCCTTGTAAGCTCTAGCTATGTTTTTGTTTTCTTTCTTGAGCGGAGCTAGGTGATCTTGTGGCATATCCTCTTAAACTCCGCGAGGTGGTCGTCAAAGAGGGCCACGTAGGCCTCCATGCTGCCGTCGCCCAGGGTGGACGGCACCAGGAACAGGCTGCCCTCCATGGGGTAGTACGTCGGCATGACGCACAAGGGCCCGCCGCCCCCAAAGTCCAGGCCGTGGAAGTTGATCCCCAGCCACGCGTCCACCTCCAGGTCCGGGCACAGCACCGCCTGCTCGCTGTCCGCCGTCGGGACCAGCCCCTCCGCCTCCACCGCGCCGGAGGAGGCCAGGTCCACGAAGGAGCGGAAGTAGGCGTCGTCCACGTCCGCCACGGCGCGGTAGACCAGCTCCGCCGCGTGGCCCACCGGCCGGGACACGAGGTCGCCGGCGTCGGAGCGCGGGAACGCCCAGAGGACGACGTTGCCGAAGTAGTCGCGCGGCACCGGTGGGCGCATGCGCGTCCGTCCGTTCACGGAGATGCGGACCTTGGTCGTCACGCCGGCGCCCAGGCCGCGCGCCGCGGTGATCGCGCGCCAGAGGTGCGCGACCACGCTCTGGAACGTCGTGTAGCCGCGCCGCGAGGGCGGGAGCCCCGACGAGGCCCGTGCCTTGAGCCGCGCAACGAAATCCTTGCTCAGGTGCATCTTGTGCACCTTGACCTTGTCGTGCGCCACCACGCCAAACTCCTCCTCTTCCATAGCGTCGCGCTTCTTGGCGGGCGCCGGCGCCCTGTACTCCACCTCCTGGTGCGGGAACTCCACGAGTGGCGGCTCGCGCGGCGCGAACCGGGTGCCGCGGTCGCAGACTGGGAGCGGCGACACCGGCAGCCGCCGCGTAGCGAGGCCCCACGCGTCCAGGAAGTTGGCCGTGGCCTGCCCGTCGGCGATCTGGTGGTGCCCTGCGAAGCCCACGGCCAGCGACCCGCAGGAGAAGCGGGTCAGCTGCACCTGCACCAGCTCCACGGGGCCGTCGTCGATCCTCGGGTGCAGCCGCCTCACCACCGGCGACGGCCCTGACGGCACCGAGACCGCCAGCGGCGCGTCCACCGTGGCCTCCAGGAAGCGCGCCCCGGCGTCGTTGAGCAGCACCGACCGGCGCCCGTCGCCGATCCGCCCGGCCCACTCCCGGTACACGGCGAGCGCCTTGGCGAGGCCCAGCTCGACCTCGCTGTTGGGCGGGTTGGGCGGCCGGAACGCGAAGATGATGGCGACGTGCTCCCCGTACGTCACCTTGTCGAACACGGAAAGCGGCACCCACTGCGCATGCGCCGCCGCCTCGCCGTGCTCGTACGACGGCTTGACGATCTTGGAGCTCTGGATCTTAACCTTCATGGTGCCAACTAGCTCGCTGTTGTAGTGGCTGTCGTACGTCTCTGTCAGCCTCTCAAGTTATCTGTGTTTTGCTTGCACCAGTGTGCATGCACGCACGTTTGTGTCCGTGTCACTGGCTAGCTAGCTGTGAGCTACTACTTATATACTCCCTTCGTCCCATAATATAAGAACGTTTTTCAAGCTAAAACAGTTAGAAAAACGTTCTTATATTATGGGACGGAGTAATAGTACAGTAGAGCTTATACAACAGTCTACAGTCAACAGATATCTGCTTAACTACATACGGAAGGAAAGCCCGAATATTGCCTTTGGAGGCCGAGCTCCATGGAGCTCGGTTTTGAAAAATTTAAAATTCGTCAAATTTCATATTTTCTACATTTTAAAAAATTCTAAAAAAAACACAGATATACATGGAGGCATAATGCACATATGTGTGAATTTTCACAATGAAATACGTTAAAATGAGTGCTGTGCAAAAAAGACAAATCTGATACGTTTTAACACATGATACTATTCATCCTCCCAGGCCATGAATTTGTCTTTTTTGTATAGATCGCATTTCAACATATTTCATCCTGAATTTTTACACACATATACATTTCATCCTTGCATACTTGCATATTTTTTTTAGATTTTTTTGAAATCAAAAAGTTTGAATTTTGATTTTTTCAAAAATTTCGGGCTCCATGGAGCCCGGCCTCCAAACGTCCGCTCTCACGAAAGCCTCTTTTGTGCTGGTCAAGTCTCTTGCTCGTGTCCGTATTTCGGAGTTTCACATGCATGTTGATCAACATCTGGCTAGTTTGTTAATTCGATCTCTCAGCCCATAGTGCACATCGCGTCTTTCTCCTCTCACTAGTTAGCTTAGTATATGCCTTAAAAAAAAGTTAGCTTAGTATATATACATCCTGAATTACTTGTCGTAGAAATGAATAAAAATGAATGAATCTAAAACTAAACGACGTCTAGATACATCAAATTTTGTGACAAGTAATTCCGGACAGAGGGAGTAGCAGACAGCGATAGAGTTTAGTGCAAGAAATTACATTTCATATGCGGAGTAGTACCATTGTTAATACTCTATTAAACAGCTCGTTAATTTGTGTGAACGGAGCATCCCAGGTTGGCTTGCTAGCCCGCGTTAGATCAGAGCGGCGATCCGGATGAATTTTCCAGCTGCGAGTTCGGGGAAAATAACGAGACGGATCAACTAGCTAGACAGTGGAATACATTAGAGCATCTCCAACAAATGCCCCAAAACAGCTGGCGTGCAAAAAAAGAAAAAAAAACTGCCATTTGAGGCATTTTTGGCAAAAATAAAAAAGGAATACCTCTAGCAGATGTCTTATCTATATTTGGTGTTAAAAAAAATTGAATCTGCCGTAATTTTTTTTTCTACAAGTGCTGCAAATTTGCAGCACCTCTAGCAGTTTTTTTTTTTTTGAGAGGTTAACCAAGTTTTATTGATCAAATTTCACATGGTGTGGGATACAAAAAGGGTCATGGGGTTCGACCAGCCAAACGTGTCGCCCCTGATCCAATGAATGAGAATACTTGGCTAACCTATCGGCATCGCCATTAGCGGCTCTACCTTCAAAAGTGAAATTACAATTAAAAGAAACTTTCCTAAGATTTATTTCCTTGATGATCACTCCGTAAGCACCACAGCAGCTGCCCTAAAACCAAAAACATTGTGGCAGAAACCCAACCGCCACAATGAGAGAAGTGGGCTCTCTTGCAAGTTAGGCTCTTGCATGAGAGCCCACTTTCCTCACTTTTTCATATCTATCTCCTCCACATAGGCAAAATTGGCATGTAAGCGGGCTATAAGCCTGCTATTGTACTTGCTCTAAGTCTGCATTGGAGAATTGCAATCGTCTAAGTAACAGTGCACCTAAATGTGCGTGCAGCTTGCAGTGCTAGTTCAACCAAAAAAAGTGCTCCCTCTATCTTAAAATGCAAGACCTTTTTTGATGATACCATCAAATCGCTAGTTCGAGGGTTTAGGGATGCATGGGTCAATCCTTCCTACGAGTGCAACTGCCGTACGTTGTGGAACACCGACCGAGCCTACGTACGTGTGTGGCTCCTGCAAACAGAGAGGTGACGTGTATAGGCAAAAGTCAGCAACGATGGTGCATGCATGCCATTGCCAGCCACAGGCCAAGTCGATCCTGAATCTAGTAGTACTAGGTAGTGTAAAGTGTGAGCATGCATGCATGCATGGATGGATTCCGTTATGTTATGTACGTACGGCCGGAGCAGCAGTCAAATTAACTTCAAGCAAAGCAAGTCAAGCATTGAGGCAGTGAGGCCTAGCTGGCTAGCCGAGGATACATAGGAACAAACAAGAAGGTGAACAGTGGCTTCGCGCCGACTTGATTGGACCCGTAGCCAAATACTCTACGTGGAATCTCTGGCCGGCCAAGTCACTTGTCGCTTGCTCATGTGTGTTGAGTCCGAATTCAGGCGCCAGCAAGGTCTGTGCGCCGAGTCCCAAATCGCAGCTGTTGCGTCACACGCCAGACCAGACGCTGCACACATGCATGCACATTGATCAGCACTCTAGCGAGGTGTGCATTGTCAACTCTAGTTAGTTGGTGTAGCTTTGTCCGAGCTTGATCGGGCTGCCCAATAGAAGAAGGTGGGTAGGATGAGAAGCAGCCACGCCTGCTCTTCTATGCCGTCGAGAAAGACAAGATCACCGGTTGTCGGTACCAAAACCGGCAGATCTCGGACAAGGGATCCAAGCTATGGGTCATGGAGTCAATGGGTAACAAGAAACGTAGAGACAGCGATTACCCAGGTTTGAGCCCTCTTAAAGAGGTAAAACCCTACGTCCTGCTAGATTTTTTTTTTTGAACGGTCACCGGGAGGGAGGATCCCCACCTGAATATATTGCTCAAAAAGCTGCCAAAGCCAAGAGTCACCCCTTAAGCTTTGGCTGATCCAATTTATAAGGGAAACCGGATCGAAAACCTAAACAAGTTGACCCCGTTTATGAGGGAAACCGGGCCGAAAACCGTACAGGTAACAAGGTTACAGAAGATGAGAAAAAAATTGCCACCCAGGAGAAGGCATGACCTAGCTAGCAGGCAGAAAGACCAACACCACGAGAGACACAAGTAGATGTGGGGTTTTGTCGAGGGATCACAATACCAAGACTCTGCAAACAACCTAACGCACCGCACCGGCGTGCGTATCGAGCACCACGGCACAACAGAGGATCATCCATAATCAACGAGTGCCAAACCTTAACACGAACCTTGACTGGAAGATCCGCCACGGGCGGTCGAAACGATTAGCAGGTTGGGGAGGCCTCATTGCGTTGTCATTGAGCAAAGGTGAACCAAGACAACACCAAGAGCCCGAAGCTCGCCGCAGCACAACGGCAACCATGGGAGGGTCTTGAGCATGCACAGCAACAGGACGGAGACCACGTGATGGACAGCTGAAGAGAAACACATGAAGAAGAAAACACACCACCGTCGGCCCTAAGCCGGCCGCACCATCACCACTGTCAAACCAACACTAGTCCCTCCGGTTGATCCATACTCCAAAAATGATGCCCACAATAGGGGAACGACGCAAGACGCCGCCATCATCCAATCCGAGAGAGCACGGATCTGAGGTTTCCCTCGGAGCAAGGAATGACAGGGGAGAGGAGCACATCACCACAGCAGCACCCTCAAGAAGGCAGCGACGCCCATGGACGCCGCCGCTGCTGGCTCCGACCATAGCCGGAGACAAACTTTCACCATGCATCGTATCCTACGCCTCTGACAGAGCAGTCGGTCCACCACCACCCATCATGGGCCACCCGCCACCAACCTCCGTGTGTTGTGCACAGTCCTGCTAGATTGTATTGATGTGATTGTATGACGGTTACAGAGTTGATCTATCTCGAGATCGGATGGGCTAAACCCTAGGTGGGTATGATGATCCTCTAGATCGGACTAAACCCTCTGGTTTATATAGACACCAGAGGGACCTAGGGTTACATAGGGTCGGTTGCCGTCAGGGGATAAACATGCCGCTAAATATTTCTTGGAGGAGACGCCAAGTCTTCGGAGGTTTCCTTCTGGTGCACGGGGTCGCCCACTATCCGGCCTTCCTTTGATGAGTAAAGAGCGGCCCACTAGTCCGGCCTACGAGAGATAGGCCGGCAGCCCGAGTACCACCTAGTCCGGGACACCCTCATTAGCCCCCGAACTAGTCTTCGAAGCCGAGGTAGATGCCGAACACCATCGGCTTTGTGGACCAGTTCCCTTCCTTCCGTGATACTGGTGTCAAGCCTGCATCTTCTCTGAATCAAGTTCTCAAGTGTTGCCTAGCTGCATGTCCCCGAACTATGCTTCGGCCGCCGAGGTGTACCGATAACTTAACCCCGAAGGCCGGTCGCATAGGTGTGAACAGTGACCCCATCTGACAACTTTTACCGAAGGGTCACAGCCCGCCACGACCACGAGTTGGCTTATGAAAACTCGATTCGCGGTTCGAGGCGGTTCCTTCATTGGCGTGTCCCATCGATATGGAGATCGTGCCCTGTTTTTAAGGGATATGATCAATAATTTGCTCCATCCCACGCGCGCATAATGGCATGATTATACGGGAAAACGGCGAAGCCTGCGACGCAGTAAAGGGACCTTAGGTTTTACAGCCCATAAAAGGGGAACGGCCACCATTTCCTTCGCACGCTCTCACTTCTTCCTTCGTCGTTGCCCTCCCAATCTCCTGAGCTCCAGCGCCCTAGATCTGCTCTCCCTTCCAAGAACCTTTCCAGCCACCCGTTCAATCCAGTAATGGCCGGTTCCGGGTCCAAGGGCAAGTGGGAGGCTTCCATCGTCACCAAGAGCGCTATCCTGGAGCTGAAGAGCGCGGGCTACCTCCCCGCCAACATCGCCCACCACGCTCCAGAGGCGGGCCAGGTCATCCCCACGCCACGGCAGGGCGAGAGGGTGGTGTTCCTCCCTCATTTCATCCGAGGTTTAGGTTTTCCCCTCCACTCCTTCGTCAGGGGCCTCATGTTTTTTCTATGGGCTCGATTTCCATGATCTTGCCCCAAATTCCTTCCTGCACATCTTGGCCTTCATCATCATCTGCGAGGCCTTTCTTCGGGTCCGACCACACTTCAGCCTGTGGCTGAAGATTTTTCAACGTCAAGCCAAAGATCGTTGACGGCCAGCAGGCGGACTGCGGGGGAGCGATGGTCAGCAAGCTTCCTCGGGTTGAGTGGCCAGAGGGCACCTTCATCGAAATCGTCAAGATCTGGCAGAAGGAGTGGTTCTACATCACGGAGCCAAGGAGCGCGGATTGGGGGGCCATCCCCGCCTTCCGATCCGGACCCACCACGAGGCTGGTCTCATGGACCAAGAAGGACCTCGACTGGGGGTCAAACAAGGAGGTGGCACTGCTGCGGAGCCGGATAGCCAAGATGATAGAGCGGGGGGTTGAGCTACCTAACGTGATCCAGATTATGCTCTGCCGCCGCATCCTCCCCTTCCAGGACCGGGCTTCCCCCATGTGGGCCTACAAGCCCGAGGACCCCGCCACCGTGCTCAGCTTCTACCGCACTTCCCACGCTCAGCTGTGGAAGGTGCTATTCAAGCCGCAGAAGGACTGGCCGGCCGAGGAAGAAGACACCGGCCTTGACGCCGCCAACCCACCTTGGGAGGTATGTTAAGTTTTACTCTTATATTCGGATTATTCCCTTTTGATAAGGTACTAAATTCTCTTATTTCTCGTCCACAGAGCTGGCTGAAGAAGGCCGAGCGGATCAACAGCCCGGCCCCGCTGCCCGAGGGCCCTAGGTCAGCCTTGCTGGTGGCCATGCTGGCCGAAGAGCCATACGAGGCGCCGAAGAAGAAGGAGAAGAAGAAGGAAAGGAAGAGGGAGGCCAGAGAAGGCCTCCGTTCCCGAGGACCCCTGGACACTAGATCCGGGGACACCCATGCTCCCTCCGCACAAGAGGAGGAGAGGGAGCAGGGGAAGGATGGGGAGGAAAGTGATTCCTCCCGAACAAAGAAGAGGGAGGTGTCTGAAGACGCCGAGGAGAAGCAGCCTCATCCCGCCCCTAAAAGACCATGCAAGGCCAAGGTGGCCCTGTCCAACAACAGCTCGGCTTCAGCCGAGGACTCCGAGGCCTCCGAGGAGGTTCCTCGAAGGACCCCCGGGGTCAAACCGCTGGCCCAAAGGTACGTATCCTAAGATCCGCCTACGAATTTTTGGCCGAACTAGGTTTGCTATTGATCACACCTCTGCTTCTAACATCGCAACCAGCTGCGCGACCTCCCCACCGATCGAGTCTCAGAGGAGGATTCTCCACCGGCCGCGCTGGCGGAGAGCGGGACCGAGTCACGCGCCTCGCCTCCTCCAATCGTCGAGGAGGCCGAGGAGGTTCTGTCGAGGAGGACCCCTTGACGAGGACATATACTAGGGATAGGGTAACATGCCCGACCTACAGACCCTACCCTAGGATGGCACACACCTTATGCTGGGCCCCGGGGCCAGACCAGCAGTCAGGAGTTCCGCAACCTGACATTCACTCGGAGTTCAACGAACCACTCGGGAGGCAACAGTTCACTCGACCGGCTTATTTCACTTGGAGTGCCTGACAGTCACTCGACCAAAGAAGACCAGGAGACTCCAGGAACGCAACGATCAGGACGTGCGCTCGCCCTTATTAATTGTAATCAATACGCCCGTTACCAATAGCTGGCGCCCTTAAACCCCTCTTTAACCCTTGGTTATGGCGGTATTGATGGGGGCCTGGTGGACTCTATATAAGCCGCCCCCTGCTCCATAACAAGGGTTCGCAATCCATTGTAACACATACACTCAAGTCAATCAAGCTCCAGAGCACCGAGATGTAGGGCTATTACCTCCACCGCTGAGGGGCCTGAACTCGTAAATCCGAGTGTAACAACCGCGCCGTAGCTAGGCTCTGCCCTCTAATCCGTACCCCCATACACTATTGTCAGACTTATACCCACGACACTTGGCGCCCACCGTGGGGCCGGCGTCTAGCGACTTTCGGCGTAGTTGCGATTTTCCCATCATCATCATGATTTCCGGCGGCGGACTGACTCTGGGCGGCGAGATCCGTTTCGGCGTCCTCAGTTTCATCGCCGACGATTCGGCGTGGCTTCAGGAAGGACCAGAGGAAGAAGGACTCCCCTGTGACATTTGTAGCCGATGCCGTACATGGTGTGGGGGCTGCGCCACGGCGCCATACCAGCCATCGACCTCAGGATGAAGTGACCAAGCCAGGCAAGACGCTGCCATGACGGAACCCTAGTATAAGAATATATATTTTTCATTTCAGCCTAAACTGAGAAGGCGTGAAGGACTATAGGTAATAACAGTAGTACTTACAATAGTTTCAGATACTGCATTTGACCAAGGTAAGCAGGTATCTCCCCATATATGAAGCAATTTCTTAAAACCCTGTTATGTAGAGAGAAATTTCAGTATTATGGTGATCATGGCAGAAGAAGTAGAGAGCTGGAAAAAAAAACAGAAGGATAAACTCACACCTGTGTTAGGTGTTGTGCATTTTGCAAGGGAGGAAACTTCATGCTTGATCTCCTAAACTCAAACAGTCACCCTCCTGATAATGTTTGTTACCATTGGTCAATAAATAATATACATTCTTCTCAAAGTAGCCAGTTGCAAATACAAGGTAAATATGCTAAAGCATATCAGTAGAAGTATACTAGTATAGCACAATGTTGTAGTACCGACTGAGAAGTTGGGCAGCCTTGGTATGTGACAGCAGTATCAAGTAGTCAACAGAATTCAGTCTATACATACTATAAACTAAAACCATCATGCCATTTACAAAAAGAAGAACATTTGTATCCATCCAGACTTGAGGTTAGAGCAGCCACTGAGGACAAGTGGAAGAAGAAGGAAGGGACAAGGGGTCATGCGACATTGTAGTCAAGGCCATGCACCTTGGACTAGGAGGAACGGACGAAGCCGCCACCTTGACAGAGCCCTAGGCTCACGGCCGGCACACGACCATGGCCAGGAGGCGGAGATGGCTGGCCGTGGTAGCACAGCGTCCGCAGCTGCTGGCCCAAGGCGCTGGTGGTGCTGGCAAAGAGGGATCGTCGTGGTGCTTCAGCTGCTGGTCCAAGACGATGCCTGCCTGCGTGAGGAAGAGCAACTACATTAAGAGGCCCTGGTGGAGAAAGAAACCTCTTTTTTTTGCAACGGTGTGATCATAGTTACAGCAAGTTTATGTTAGTTCAGTACAATCTTTCGATTCTTAACTAAGCAGAAACGCAGGCTTTCATATCTCCCATGAGTAAACAAGATGTGCAGTGCACTGTCCAAAACTCATAATTTTTCAGTCTTCCTCCTTTGGAGTGATTCAGTAATGTTTCATTCTAAATAGTAGTGAGACACAAACAAAACAGCAGAACCAAACCCACAAAAATAGAAGTATGTTATACTCAATCGCATGCCATGACACTACATCCGCATACAAACATTCAGGGGGGGGGGGGGGGGGGGGGGGGGGGGGGGGGGGGGGGGGGGGGGGGGGGGGGGGGGGGGGGGGGGGGGGGGGGGGGGGGGGGGGGGGGGGGGGGGGGGGGGGGGGGGGGGGGGGGGGGGGGGGGGGGGGGGGGGGGGGGGGGGGGGGGGGGGGGGGGGGGGGGGGGGGGGGGGGGGGGGGGGGGGGGGGGGGGGGGGGGGGGGGGGGGGGGGGGGGGGGGGGGGGGGGGGGGGGGGGGGGGGGGGGGGGGGGGGGGGGGGGGGGGGGGGGGGGGGGGGGGGGGGGGGGGGGGGGGGGGGGGGGGGGGGGGGGGGGGGGGGGGGGGGGGGGGGGGGGGGGGGGGGGGGGGGGGGGGGGGGGGGGGGGGGGGGGGGGGGGGGGGGGGGGGGGGGGGGGGGGGGGGGGGGGGGGGGGGGGGGGGGGGGGGGGGGGGGGGGGGGGGGGGGGGGGGGGGGGGGGGGGGGGGGGGGGGGGGGGGGGGGGGGGGGGGGGGGGGGGGGGGGGGGGGGGGGGGGGGGGGGGGGGGGGGGGGGGGGGGGGGGGGGGGGGGGGGGGGGGGGGGGGGGGGGGGGGGGGGGGGGGGGGGGGGGGGGGGGGGGGGGGGGGGGGGGGGGGGGGGGGGGGGGGGGGGGGGGGGGGGGGGGGGGGGGGGGGGGGGGGGGGGGGGGGGGGGGGGGGGGGGGGGGGGGGGGGGGGGGGGGGGGGGGGGGGGGGGGGGGGGGGGGGGGGGGGGGGGGGGGGGGGGGGGGGGGGGGGGGGGGGGGGGGGGGGGGGGGGGGGGGGGGGGGGGGGGGGGGGGGGGGGGGGGGGGGGGGGGGGGGGGGGGGGGGGGGGGGGGGGGGGGGGGGGGGGGGGGGGGGGGGGGGGGGGGGGGGGGGGGGGGGGGGGGGGGGGGGGGGGGGGGGGGGGGGGGGGGGGGGGGGGGGGGGGGGGGGGGGGGGGGGGGGGGGGGGGGGGGGGGGGGGGGGGGGGGGGGGGGGGGGGGGGGGGGGGGGGGGGGGGGGGGGGGGGGGGGGGGGGGGGGGGGGGGGGGGGGGGGGGGGGGGGGGGGGGGGGGGGGGGGGGGGGGGGGGGGGGGGGGGGGGGGGGGGGGGGGGGGGGGGGGGGGGGGGGGGGGGGGGGGGGGGGGGGGGGGGGGGGGGGGGGGGGGGGGGGGGGGGGGGGGGGGGGGGGGGGGGGGGGGGGGGGGGGGGGGGGGGGGGGGGGGGGGGGGGGGGGGGGGGGGGGGGGGGGGGGGGGGGGGGGGGGGGGGGGGGGGGGGGGGGGGGGGGGGGGGGGGGGGGGGGGGGGGGGGGGGGGGGGGGGGGGGGGGGGGGGGGGGGGGGGGGGGGGGGGGGGGGGGGGGGGGGGGGGGGGGGGGGGGGGGGGGGGGGGGGGGGGGGGGGGGGGGGGGGGGGGGGGGGGGGGGGGGGGGGGGGGGGGGGGGGGGGGGGGGGGGGGGGGGGGGGGGGGGGGGGGGGGGGGGGGGGGGGGGGGGGGGGGGGGGGGGGGGGGGGGGGGGGGGGGGGGGGGGGGGGGGGGGGGGGGGGGGGGGGGGGGGGGGGGGGGGGGGGGGGGGGGGGGGGGGGGGGGGGGGGGGGGGGGGGGGGGGGGGGGGGGGGGGGGGGGGGGGGGGGGGGGGGGGGGGGGGGGGGGGGGGGGGGGGGGGGGGGGGGGGGGGGGGGGGGGGGGGGGGGGGGGGGGGGGGGGGGGGGGGGGGGGGGGGGGGGGGGGGGGGGGGGGGGGGGGGGGGGGGGGGGGGGGGGGGGGGGGGGGGGGGGGGGGGGGGGGGGGGGGGGGGGGGGGGGGGGGGGGGGGGGGGGGGGGGGGGGGGGGGGGGGGGGGGGGGGGGGGGGGGGGGGGGGGGGGGGGGGGGGGGGGGGGGGGGGGGGGGGGGGGGGGGGGGGGGGGGGGGGGGGGGGGGGGGGGGGGGGGGGGGGGGGGGGGGGGGGGGGGGGGGGGGGGGGGGGGGGGGGGGGGGGGGGGGGGGGGGGGGGGGGGGGGGGGGGGGGGGGGGGGGGGGGGGGGGGGGGGGGGGGGGGGGGGGGGGGGGGGGGGGGGGGGGGGGGGGGGGGGGGGGGGGGGGGGGGGGGGGGGGGGGGGGGGGGGGGGGGGGGGGGGGGGGGGGGGGGGGGGGGGGGGGGGGGGGGGGGGGGGGGGGGGGGGGGGGGGGGGGGGGGGGGGGGGGGGGGGGGGGGGGGGGGGGGGGGGGGGGGGGGGGGGGGGGGGGGGGGGGGGGGGGGGGGGGGGGGGGGGGGGGGGGGGGGGGGGGGGGGGGGGGGGGGGGGGGGGGGGGGGGGGGGGGGGGGGGGGGGGGGGGGGGGGGGGGGGGGGGGGGGGGGGGGGGGGGGGGGGGGGGGGGGGGGGGGGGGGGGGGGGGGGGGGGGGGGGGGGGGGGGGGGGGGGGGGGGGGGGGGGGGGGGGGGGGGGGGGGGGGGGGGGGGGGGGGGGGGGAACTCAACCATCCTGCCATTTACAAAAATGAAACCATCCTCGACTGAGAAGTTGGGCAGCCTGGGTATGTGCCAGCAGTACCAAGAGTAGTCAACAAAATTCAGTCTATACGTACCCTACACTGAAACCATCCTGCCATTTATATTTACTAAAAAAGAAGAAGATTTGTATCCATCCAGCCTACACGTACTCTACACAGGAACAAATCAACATCTCACGATTGAGAAGCAGAGCAGATCCGTCGAGACTTAGCAGCGGCTGAGGACAAGCGGAAGAAGAAGGAAGGGACAAGGGGCTCACCTGCGAAATTGTACACCTTGGACCGGGAGGAACCGACCAAGCCGCCGCCGTGCCAGAACCCTAGGGTCGGGGCCACGGCCAGGAGGCGGAGATGCCTGGCCGTGGTCGTACGGCCTCCGCAGCTGCTGGGGCTGGTGGTGCTGGCGAAGAGGGGTCGTCGTGGTGCTTGAGCTGCTGGTCCATGGCGCTGCTGATGATGGATGTTGGGTGCGTGCGCCTGCCTGCCTGCCTGCCTGCGTGAGGGAGAAAGAGGAAGGGGAAGGAAATCAAATTGCATCAACACTCGCTACGGAAGGGAAGAGACAGGACGGGTCGGACCTTGACGAGCTGCTCCATGGCGTCGTTCAGTCTCCTCCCGAGCCTGGTCGTGTCCCGGCGCAGATCTGGCCGCCGCCATGGCCTGCTGGACTCGTGGTGTTTCGCCATGGACGGGCGGCTAGGGTTTCGGGCGCGGCCTAGGGAGAGAAGGGAGGGGTCGCCGGCTGTGGAGTGGAGGCCGGGGTTTGGGGAGAGGGTGGAGGTGGGCGGCGGCTGGCTTTGGAGGGGAATGGTGGCCGTGGGGAGAGGAGGAAGAGAGAGAGAGAGAGAGAGAGAGAGAGGCGGTGGTTTGGGTATTTTGGGCCTCCTTCCCTTGGTTAGGTGGGGTTGGTTGGAATTTTACTTTTGGTTTGAAATGAATATTTCGGAGGATAGCGGGCGCGGGATGGGACTGTATGCGCGGGAGGACCGAAACATTTCGGGACTGCGCGCGCCCACTGGTTGGGTTGGTTTGGTTGGAATTTTCATTTTGGTTCGAAGCATATTTCGTAGAGCGTGGGCGGGATGTGACCGTGCGCGGGAGCACTGATATACTACTATTTCGGAGAGCGTGGGATGTGACTGTGCGGGGGAACATTGGCTTTGGAGGGGACTGGTAGCCCTAGGTAGAGGAGGAGGAAGAGAGAGAGAAGCGGTGGTTCGGGTTTTTTTTTTTTTTTGCCTCCTTCCCTTCCTCCATCTGGTAGGGTTGGGTTGGGTTGGGTTGGGTAGATTTTTTACTTTGGTTTAAAATGAAAATTTTCGGAGCGCACGCGCGGGACTTGGGGTGTGCTCGAGGGCATCGATATGTTTTGGAACTATGCACGGGACGGGACTGTGACCGGCGGGGATTTTTATTTTGGTTTGAAATGAAGTATTTAGGAGTGAGCGCGGGGGACATAATAAAATATTCAGTGCTACAATTCGATGGCTAGTTTACACGAGCTTTAGTCATCGACGGCCATTAGTGTCAAGCCCAAGTTGAAATATGATGCTCAATTCCTAGCCCGTTGCCATTGTTGGCATCGACGTCATCATTCCAACACCACTGATTTGTTGTTTATTTAATGTATATATAATGCAACGTTACCATCGATTGATCGGTCATGCACGCATGGAGAAGGAAATATCATAAAAGGAAGGCAACAAAGGCACCGATTCGTGTGTCCTGAAACTCGATGACAGGGATACCAATATCAATTAAATCCAAACTTTATTATTTATAACAATTTCTTGAATTGGATACGATTTATTATTTGTAATGTTTCCTTTTATTGGTTATGTGTGATTCTTTATTATTTGTTATGTTATGCTTAAGAAAGTTATAATCATTGTTTTTTCATGTTCTATTCCATTCATATTTTTTATTCATTTGCCTTTGCGACACTAGTATGATTACATGCGGTTCAATATTTCATGTGCTATTATGTTTGCCTCTACATGTTCAAGATGTGAAAGTTCTCCGGCGGCGGGAGTGATGTTTAGGGCCTTCGACTGGGTAATCGCCTCGGACAACATCACCTCCTCCTCGAGTTGGTCGGCGGGGACTGGAAACATGGACGGAGGGGAGAAGTACACCATGAGCTCGGGAGAAGGGGTCACCGAAAACCTGCACATTGTGCGCTCGCTCATCAACCTGCTCCCCGCCGCCATGAGCTTTGAGTCGACCTCGGGGTGGAGGCATGCCGCTAGGATCTCGGACATCATGCAGCATGCGCTCGACAAAATGTCTACATAAGTGACAAGATGAAAGGAGAGTAATGTTGGCACATGAACGAATACCGGCCAAACCCGTGCCACATTGACTCAAAAAACACTTCAAGTGAGCAGAGGGATTACACTTATCTGGTATGAGAATTTTTTTTTCTTTTTCAGGGGAATCTAGTAAGAGAAGTTGATGGACTAAGATTTGACAGTTTTGGTGTTAAGGTGTCATTTTTATATATACTTTTGAGAGAGAGGAGGGACGAAAAATATATATAGTTTCCCCATAAGAATACCACATGTTGATTTTTGCAACTAAAAATGCCTAAAGGTTTCTAGTCTCTCTTCAGAAGAATATACGTGGCTTCTAGCCTTTTCAGAAAAAGGAATGAAAATGAAACTCCTTAGTGCATGCATGCTTGTACAGATTCACCAACCAGACTTTCTAGCTAGCTGGTAGCTAAAAAGGATGGATCCATTGAGATGAGATCGATCGATGTATAACATGATCATCTCATTGGGTTTTTGGTTTCTGTATGTACTCTCTACGTTCCTAAATATAAGCCTTGAAGAGATTCTAATACGGACTACATACGAAGCAAAATGAGTGAATCTACACTCTAAAATACGTATGTCTATATACATCCATAAATAGTCTGTATTGGAATCTTTAAAAAGGCTTATATTTCGAACCGGAGGGAGTAACTATGCACGCACGTGCCAGATACTACTCACCGCCTGGTGCGTGCATAGCTAGCAGCTCCCAAGCATTGCATGTACGCACGTACGTGCTGGTGCTGGCCTGGTCGCTCACCGCGCCGCAGCTCCACGCATGCATGCACGTCGATCCCTCCTCGCCAATCGACAAGACAACTAGCCTTCCCCTTCGTCCTCTCTCGTTGTGTGAGAGAAAAAAAAAGTCAGCTTTTTTGACGGCGTAGCGCAGGCAGTATGAGGAGGAGAGAGGAGACGCCGACGGGAAGATCGGTACGATCCCCGGCGGCGGCGGCGAAGATGGTCGATCCGGAGAGGTTGGGTGGGAGCTGGACGAAGACGACGTACGTACGGCGGAAGAAGAAGAGAGAGAAAAGGTAGGGCGGGTGGCGTCGTGCGTCCCACTCGGCCACTCCCGGCCGAGCCCAGCGTTTGTGTTTGTTGATTGATGCCGCGTGATGGATAGATCGTTTTGCGAGATATATAAATGGCGAGCGAAGACGGCGGCAAAGAAAAGGATCGCCGGAGTCGGGGATTGTTGTCTGCAAATTCCGTTTAAAGAAAAAAGAACTGGGTTTTTTTTGAGGGAGCTCGTCGATCGGCAGCCCGATCGAGAAGGAGCTCGTCGGTGGACGTGCGGCTCGCCTCCACGACCACCACGAGGAGGAGCGCCGTTGGAGCGTCATGCAATGCATGGTCAGCGCCCATGCCGGACAAGACACGAACATGAGGCGGGTGTGTGGCGGCCCAAAGAGGTCACCTTTGATTTAATTATCTGCTTCGACGGCGCCGGCCGGAGTTGGTTGGGAGCTGGAGTCGGAGCATGCATGCATGGGCACGCGCGCGGAGGCGACTGACGATTCCTTGTGTGTACGAGGAAGACGGCTGGTTTTGGTTTGGGTTTGGTTGGGGGTTAGGTGGGCTGGTTTTTTCACCTTTGTCTCAAATAACCAACCGCGACCGCGAAAAATTTGGAAAGGAAGAGCGGGAGCTATCCAAGCGCGCGATGTCGAAATGTTTTAGCGGAAGCGGCGGGAGGACTCGAGTTTGCTGGGCCCAAGAGAGCCAATGAATCCTACATTCCTATTGGTCAATCTCTCCCTCCCACGGATTGTCCCCCTCGAATCGATCCTAACCACTCCTTTCTCTCACATCCAACGGTGTAGTCTTCACATCACGCGGATCGTGCCATTGCTCACTATAAAGATCTGTCAAAGTTTTGTTGCTGTTTCCCATCAACTTTGGCTTAAGGTTCTTAAAGGATTGTTATTATAAAACTAAAATATACATATATAGAAACAAGTTCAATATAAATGTACGAAACTAACAAATGTTGAAATGACTTTTCTAACTGCAACCTTTATATTTTTCCCCGTGGTGGGACCCACTCGTAGAGTGCATGATGGTCGATGAATGTGGTTCGTGTATGATTTCTAGAGATTTCTAATGATCGTGTCGTTAGGAATTCAAATATATAAAAGATTTTAAAATGGAATTTATATTCAAAGATACCAATGAATTAATATCTCACAAGAAAATAAAATGCTAGTAGCTTTTTATATACTCCATATTACTGGGCCCATGTATCACTATTCTCAATTAATATATTCCTATACGTATGGATGGGGTATTGTACAAAGGAGTGCCAAGGGAAAGTATTAGAATAATTCGTTTGACAACGGCTGGACCATGCACGGGACACGTGCGTGCATGGTAGAAAATCCAGTCTCCGTGTATTTTTGGGAGAGGCGTTTACCAATTGTTTTTTTTTGCAATTAAAAATACTCAAAAGTTTCTACTATGGCTAGCATTGGCTTCTAGTCTCTTCAGAAGAATATACAGTATACAGTACTTTACACGTGGCTTCTGGCCTTTTCAGAAAACAAAATGAAAATGAAACTCCGTCATGCATGCATGTATGTACAGGTTCACAAACCAGAAGCACTTCATGTACGCACGTACTCCCTCCGTTCGGAATTACTTGTCTCGAAAATGGATGTATAGTTACATCCATTTTCGAGACAAGTAATTCCGAACGGAGGGAGTACGTTGCTGGCCTGCTCGCTCGCCGCGCCGCAGCTCCGGCAGCTCCACGCATGCACGTCGGCCGTACTCGCGGATTGACAACTAGCTAGCCTTTCCCCTTCGATGGTCCTCTCTCGTTGTGTGAGAGAAAAATGGTCGGTTTTTTGGACGGCGTAAGCGTACTGCAGGCAGTATGAGGAGGAGAGGACATGCGCGCGGTCGGCGAGGAAGACGGACGGCCAGCACGCCGGCGGCGCTGAAGATGGTTGATCGATCGGGAGAGGCGGGGTCGGAGCTGGACTCCCAGCGTTGTGTTTTGTGTTGATGCGTGGTTTCCGTCCGCGTGATGGATGGATATATCCTTTGAGATAATGGCGATCGACGGCGGCAAAGGATAGCCGGAGTCGAAACCGGGGAAGAAGCAGGCAGGCTCTCTCTCCGCTTCGTCTCTCTGTGTCGTTGTCTGTAAATCTAAAGAAAAAACTGTGATTTTTCGAGGGAGGTCGTCGGCGTGGACGTACTGCAGCTTAGGTTGAGGAGTAGCCAAGCTCGTCGGCGGGCGGCTGGCCTCCAGGACCAGGAGGAGGACGTTGGAGTATGCATGCATGGCCAGGCACGCGGGTGCAGCCGCCACACCAGCCGGGACACGAGCTCGCCGGCGTCGGAGCGCGGGAACGCCCAGAGGACCACGTTGCCGAAGTAGTCGCGCGGCACCGGCGGCCGGATGCGCGTCCGTCCGTTCACGGATATGCGGACCTTGGTTGTCACGCCGGTGCCCAGGCCGCGCGCCGCGGTGATCGCGCGCCAGAGGTGCGCGACCACGCTCTGGAACGTCGTGTAGCCGCGTCGCGAGGGCGGGAGCCCCGACGAGGCCCGTGCCACGAAATCCTTGCTCAGGTGCATCCTGTGCACCTTGACCTTGTCGTGCGCTAGCTAGTGTGCATGCATGCACGTACGTACGTACTCTGAGCTGAGTCCGAGGTGCGTACGTGCTTCACTACTTTGTGTCCGTGTCACTAGCTAGCTGTGAGCTTACAACAGAGACGATATAACTGCTATATATGGAAGGAAGCAAGGCCAAGCTATATATGTAGCCTCTTTTGCGCTGGTCGTCAACAGGGTGATGAACAAAAACAAAAATGTGAAGGTGGAATGGAAAGTTGAGACGCGGATATCCCGCACGGTACGTGGAGACATTGCTTAAACAGCTCGTTTGTGGGAACGGAGTGTCCCAGGTTGGCTAGCTTGTCTTGTCTGAAACAGTGGTGTTCCGGAGTTTTCCAGGTGCGAGTTCCAGGGATACAACGACGGTGCATGCATGCATGCCGTTGCCAGACACAGGCCCTGGAGTCGATCTTAATCTAATTCTAGTGCAGCGAACTGTGAGTGCATGCATGGATTCGATACGGTTACGTAGTACGTACTGCCGGAGCAGCAGTCAAACTTTAGTCTTTAGGCAAGCAAGTCAAGCATTGAGGCTTACATAGGAACAAACAAGAAGATGATCAGTCGCGTCGCGCCGACTTTGATTTGACCAAATACTCTACGTATTCCTGGCAAACATTTTCACAGTAAGGTCTCTGCTCGCCGAGTCCCAAATCGCAGCTGTTGCGTCACACGCCAGACCAGACGCTGCACACATGCATGCACATTGATCAGCACTCTAGCTAGGTGTGCATTGTCAACTCTTAAGTTAGTTGGTGTAGCTTTGTCCGAGCTGGGCACAAAACTGCATGCATGGGGTCAAAGAAATGGCCGTCCTCGTGCATGATCTGGTCAGTGCGCGGATGCCTGAAAAATCTGAAATGAAATAGTGTGTGCGCGCGTGCAAGTCAAGTCTCGAGTGACCTGTTGGTTGAAGAAGCGGTAGGGGTGAACTTGAAACTCTCCTAGTGTTGCGTTGGTCGACTCTCGTTGCTGCGATGCGTGGCCAAGAAAGGTCCACAGCCTACGACAAGGTGGAGGAGCGCGCCGCCTGTGCCCGAGCCAAGGTCGCGGCGGCATGCATGCAAAACCAGTGTCGCCCTTGATCGGGCTGCCCAATAGAATAAGGTGGGTAGGATGAGAAGCGGCTTCTATGCCGTCGAGAAAGACAAGATCACCGGTCCCACACCAGTCGCCTCTCGGGCTCCAGCCGACACCGAGTTTGCCCACTCGTATGTGTCCAACGAGATGTTTTCCAGGACTCCGTCGCCGTGATAATAGATTAGTTAGTTTATTATAAATACTGTATGTTTCCATGTCAAATGAGAAAATGATGATATTTGAGTGTTAGCCTTGGAGGGTTTATCGACGGAATCGGAATCATGCGAGACACTCTAAAATCTGAATTGCTTCCATAGACATCACCTCTTATAGTACTAGTTGGTCGTACAATACATTGAGAAGATGTAGGCATGACGATATGAGATGGCGCTAACCATCATTTGAAGAAATACGATTTTACCACTAGTCTGCCTTGCGTGGCGCTCTCCAAGGCAAGCATGGCGCCGCTCCCTGGTCGTATATGTTCATTAATGACTTGTGCTCAATTGCCAGCGAGCTGTGTTTGTGGCTTCACCGTGCCCGCGACGCTTCCATGGGCATTCTGAACAACTGCTTGTGCCGGGGCAGTGTGGTTGGCCCAAGAGAGGTCGACGTTCTCGAGGTAGACGCCGCGGCACGGCACGCTCTTGCTGCACATGATCTTGATGGCCTCTCGTTCGGAGGACGTCCCCTGGATGTCGTCGAATCGAGCGTCTGTTATGGCCACACCACCATCCTGCAAAGATAAAACCAATATATAGAGTTTCATTCAGTTTCAACCATTGTCCTCATCTTTCTTTAAGGCAACCATTGATCAGGTGGTGGTGCGGACGGAGTCCCTCACCCGTTCTGGACAGTTTCCCCTTGGGCAATAAAACTGGTCGATGTCGATAGGCCACCGGACCGCAGTCATTTTGAGGTTGGTGAAAAGGAATCCGGTTGCTTTGCCTTGCCCTCCCTGCACTCATAACATCATACCATATGTGTTATATTAGGGGTCATATATATATACAGACGCGGACGTTTGGTTCCTGGGTGTATCTACACCCTATACGGAAAAAAAAATAGTAATTCAACAAAAAGTCAAAAAATTCTGAAAATATTTTTGAAATAGACTTGACCTTCCATTGTACTTGTGAGAAAAATTCCACAAAAAGTAAATCCCCCTTTGACTTCTTCTCAAAAAAGATAAATTTTTAGCTAAAATAGTGTCAATAGTGACCTATAATAGCAAATATTTTTTTGGCTTTTTTGCCATGAAGTCAAAGTTGGTTTTTTTTCGTGAAAATTTATATACTAGTCAAGTTTATTCTAAAAAAACTTCTAAACTATTTTGACTTTTTATTTAATTATTATTATTATTTTCCTCATATAGGGTGTATATACAACCAGATTCCGAAGTGTATTTCCCTCATATATACCTACTATATATGCTTTGCAGGTAACTTATGATATCTACATGGAACATGATTGAATCTGTTCTGTCATCTCTTGATAACAGAATCCGATCGGATCGTATGAAAAACATAAATTATATGGAACATGGTGTTTTTTTTTTCAAAAAACGTGGGGCCCACCTGTCAGCCTCTCTGGGTTTAACAGAGGGTTAAGTTAATTTAACAGAACTGATTAGAGGTGTGGGCCCCAGGTGTCAGCGTCTAATCTAATTAGCAGATTAATTTAAAACTTAATTAACTTAATTAACGCAGAGGTGCCCACACGTCAGAGAGAGAGGTGAACAGTGACAGGCATTGACCCCGGTCAACGAAGTCAACCGAAGGCCAGGGGCCCACTGGCAGTGACCGTGGGCGGGCCCCATGCCGTTACCAGCTCAACGGAGCCGCCGGAGACGCGCCGGCGAGCCTCCCGCGGCGGCGCTCTCGCCGGAGCGCGTCGGAAATCGCCTACAGAGGGTCTTTTCGCGCGCCGTAAGCTGCGTTCGAACGAGAGAAGGGCGCCGCATCGAACTGAGCTAGTACGAGGGCTCGGGGGTGGCCGGAGATGGCCGGACGGCGAAGTGCCGCGGCGGTGACTTTCGGGCTCGATCGGGATCGCTGCTACGGCGTGTTTTCGAGCGTGCGAGGTAGCTAGGCGGGGGCTACGGCTCTCCAGGAGCACGTAGGAGTAGCTGGTTCGGGCAATGGGGCACGGGGAGCTCGAGTTGGCTGGCCATGGCGGCGGCGGCGTTCGGGTCTCTGCGGCGCCGCCGTTCTAGCACGCAAACGAGCTACCAGAGAGGCTAGGGGAGAGGAAGAGTGCTCACCGAGCGGCGCAAGGTGGCCCACGATAGGTTTAGTAGCTGCAGGGAGTCGTCGGAGTCGGAGACAGTCGGCGGCGGTCGGAGATGGGGATGGAGATGAACGGCGGCAGCACGGCTCCCCGGCCTCGCCTGGGACCACCAGAAGAAGAGGGAGACCACGGCAAGTCCACTGGTCTTGTCGGAGAGGCAGACGGGCGCCGGTGGCCACGTCGGAGCACGGCGCGCGGCGTCGGTTCCGCTCGGGCGAAGAAGGGGAGGAGCGGGTGAGGCGAGGAGAGGGGAGAGGAGAGGCGAATGGCGGAGGCGGCCAGGGGGGATGGCTCGGGGCGAGGCTTATCCCCTCACCCACCTGCTCCCGTCGGCGTGGCGAACGGCGACGGCGCGGCGCGGCTCTGTCCACGGTGGGAGCGACACGGAGGGAAAAAGGACGACGGGCAGGTGGGATTGGGTTGGGCCAGCGCGGCCCAGTCACCAGGTAAGTGGCCTCTGGCTTTTTTCCCTTCTCTGTTTTTCTGTTTTTCTTTTTATTTAGTAGCAGAGAGGGAAAAGGAATTATTTGAGCAACTAATTCACTTAGAAAAAATATGGGAGGGGTCCCAATAAATCCCTGGTGACTTTAGACACTGCCACAAAAAGTTTGGAGGCCAGTGGAATTTATTTGAAATTTTCATAAATGTTATTGCCATTTTATTTGCTGGAATAGCACTGTTTTGGATGCTAATGTTCATTCTAGCATAAAAGTTATGTTGTTCTAATTAACAACAAATTGTTTTGGAATATATGCTAGTTGGTGAACATTTTTCCAGCAACTTTGGTGTAACTTCAAAATTCACTTGTGATTTGAATTTGAATTCAAAGGGAAATTGAAATGAGAGATTTTTCCACTGTGATCTTGCATTGCTAATCATCATGACTTGGCACATTAACATCATGTCACAGTGCTAGGTTACACAGGGGTGTTACAATTCTCCTCCTCTAAAAGAAATTCTCGTCCCGAGAATTTAGGAGGTAGAAGGAAAGAGGTCGGGTATTCTGCTCGAAGATTATCCTCGCGTTCCCAAGTGGCTTCATCTTCAGTATGATTGGACCACTGTACTTTCAGGAACTTGGTCATCTTCTGGCGGGTCCGACGTTCAGCGTGATCGAGAATGCGGATCGGATGCTCTTTATAAGATAGATCATTTTGCAACTCGAGCATCTCGTGATCCACTGCACGGTGCGGAGATTTCTTGAAGCAACGACGAAGTTGCGACACATGGAAGACATCGTGGATATGAGAGAATTGCGGCGGCAACTCCAATTTTTATGCCACCTGACCACGTCTAGCAACAATGCGGAAAGGGCCAATGTAGCGTGGAGCTAGCTTGCCCTTGATTCCGAAACGGTGAGTGCCTTTTATAGGAGTGACACGTAGATAAGCTTGATCACCAGGTTGATAAGTCAAACTCCATCGTTTGCGATCATAATTGCTCTTCTGGCGGTCCTGAGCCGCCTTCAGATTTTCGCGGACGATACGGACTTGCTCTTCGGCGTGTTGGATAATATCCGGACCCACGAGCGGTCGTTCCCCAGTTTCTGACCAATTCAGAGGGGTTCGACACTTACGTCCATACAGTACTTCAAAAGGAGCCATCTTCAGGCTGGCTTGATAGTTGTTGTTATAAGAGAACTCGGCGTAAGGGAGAGATTCTTCCCACTTCTTGCCGAATGAGATAACACAAGCTCGCAGCATATCTTCAAGCACTTGATTGACTCGCTCGACTTGGCCTTGGGATTGGGGATGGTAAGCTGAACTCCAGGTAATATGAGTTCCCATAGCTTCTTGGAAACTTTCCCAGAACTTAGAAGTGAAAAGGCCGCCACGGTCCGAACTGATTTCCTTCGGAATACCATGGAGTGAAACAATTCTGAAGATATATAACTCTGCTAATTGACTAGCAGTGATAGTCTCCTTGACAGGCAGAAAGTGTGCAACTTTGGACAGTTGGTCAACGACGACAAGAATAGCATCGTGACCCTTCTGTGACTTAGGAAGACCAGTAATGAAGTCCATTTGAACTTTATCCCATTTTCACAAAGGAATAGGGAGCGGTTGCAGAATTCCAGCAGGCTTCTGATGTTCTGCTTTAACGCGACGGCAAACGTCACATTCAGCAACATATCGAGCAATATCCTGCTTCATCTTAGACCACCAGTACCTTTGACGGAGATCACGATACATCTTAGTGCTACCTGGATGAATAGACAGCGGGGTATCATGTGCCTCCTTCATGACCTTGTCAGTCATAAGCTCGAAGCGAGGTACCACAATGCGGTCTCTGAAATACAAGGTTCCATCTTCAGACAACGAGAAATCCCTATACTTCTCAAGGTGAAGATCTTTCTTCATCAAATCAACTTCAGCATCTTTAGCCTGCGCACTCTTAACAGCTTTCTCAAGATCTGGCTGTATCACAAGGTTATTAAGAGAACCCTGTGGAACAATACGCAGATTTAGCTTGCTCAGTTCTGCATACAGATGAGGTTGAGCTCGCCTAACCATGAGATTGTTGCAATAGGACTTGCGGCTCAAGGCGTCAGCCATCACATTAGCTTTGCCAGGGGTATAAGAAATACCACAGTCATAGTCCGTAATGGTCTCCAACCATCGCTGTTGACGGAGGTTAAGATCCGGCTGAGTAAATAAATACTTCAAGCTTTGGTGATCAATATATATCTCACACCGGTTACCGAGAAGGTAATGCCGCCACTGCTTCAATGCATAGATCACTGTAGCAAGTTCAAGATCATGCACTGGATAGTTTTCTTCATGTGGACGCAATTGTCGCAAAGCATAAGCAATTACTCTTCGCTCTTGCATGAGGACACAGCCTAATCCTTGGCGAGAGGCGTCGCAATAGATCACGAAATATTTGCGAGAATCCGGAGGAGCAAGCACTGGAGCAGAGGTTAGCTTGTCCTTGAGGGTCTGAAAGCTCTCCTGACACTTGTCTGTCCACTCAAACTTAATGCCTTTGTGAAGCAGATTAGTCAGGGGCTTGGCGATCTTGGAAAAGTTCTCGACAAATCGGCGGCAATAGCTTGCAAGGCCGAGAAAACTTCTCACTTGCTTGACGTTCTTCGGAGGAGTCCAGTCAAGAATAGCCTGAACCCGCTCCGGGTTAACTGCAATACCATCCTTGGAAATCACATGACCAAGGTAGGTTACTTCAGAAAGCCAGAACTCGCATTTAGAATACTTGGCATATAACTGGTGCTCTCGAAGCTTTTCCAGAACGAGACGAAGATGTTCAGCGTGTTCTTCCTTATTCTTTGAATATACCAGAATATCATCCAGATATACCACGAAGAACTTGTCGAGGTAATCCATGAATATATAATTCATAAGGCGGGAGAACGTAGCTGGAGCATTTGTTAAGCCAAAAGACATGACAGTGTATTCATAAGAGCCATAGCGAGTAACAAATGCAGTCTTGGGAATATCCTCTTCGCGGACGCGGATCTGGTGATAACCCAACCTCAAATCGAGTTTAGAAAACACCGATGATCCGCAAGTTGATCATACAAGTCATTGATCCGAGGAAGCGGATATTTATTCTGAATGGTTGCCTGGTTGATAGGGCGGTAATCTTGGACCAACCTATTCGTACCATCTTTCTTCTTAACAAAGAGAGAAGGTGCTCCCCAGGCAGAAGAACTTGGACGGATAAAGCCTTTGCGGAGTGATTTGTCAATTTCCTCCTTAAGCTCGAGGAGCTCATGCGGTGGCATCTTGTAAGGACGCTTCGCAATAGGAGTAGTGCCTGGCTTCAAGTCGATAACAAACTCGACAGCTCGAACAGGGGGTATTCCTGGAAGTTCTTCTGGGAAAACATCCGGGAAATCATGAACGACTAGAATGTTTTCGATTCCCTCAAGTGGTGAGGCATTCAACGCATTCATAGCGTATATCTGAGCCTCGGCGTTCTGAGTGATATGAGCATGGTGATTCACTATTACATTCGTGGGGTGGAGAAGCTGAACTTCTTTAGTGGTGCAATAGATAGCGGCAGTATGAGCTTTCAACCAGTCCATACCCAGAATAAGGTCAATACTGGATGAATTCAGGATTATGGGAGATGCACGGAACTCCAATCCTTCAATATCAATTATGACATCGGGGTTGAACATGAAGGCTTGACACTGACCCGCAGGAGTGTTTACTGCTAACGGGCGGTGCAACTGTTCATAATTAATGCCATGCATGAATGCAAAATCTACTGATATGAAAGAATGCGATGCTCCTGAATCAAATAAAACAGATGCGGGTACTGAATTAACATGAAGTGTACCCATCACTGTAGCTGGTTGTTCAGGGTCTTCACTCATGTTGACGTGATAAGCTTGACCACGACCATAAGAAGGCCTGGTATTGCTGTTGTGCTGCTGAACAATTCCACGGCCATTACCACGGCCAGCAGGAGGAAGGACCAACTAATTCTGACCCTGTGGGCAGTCTCTGGCACGGTGACCTGGATGGCCACACCTGAAGCAGAGTCCACTATCAGGACGTGGTGCAGGAGCTCGAGGTGGTGCAGCTCGTAGGGGCTGTCTTGGCGGTGGAGGGGGCAGACGCGGTGCAGCATACGAAGGCCGGTAAATAGGAGCATTTGGACGGTACACGGGAGCGGCTGGACGATACATGCTTTGAGGAATCCAGATGCGGTGCTTCTGCGAAGACGAGCCCGAAGATGAGCCCGCCTCACGGGTGCGCTTGAGCTCGTCCTTGTGCTTCTTTAGTCTGGTCTCGACCACAATAGCCTTGTTCACCAGGGTGGCGAAATTGTCGAAGTCCTGGACGAGCAGGGCTAGCTGCATGTCATGGTGTAACCCATCACGAAACTTCTCCTGTCGATGAGCATCAGTGGGAATATCCTCCTCAGCATAACGAGACAGATCAAGAAACTCCCGCTGGTAAGTTTCTACGGTCTTGTTGCCTTGAACGAGGTTGCGAAACTTCGTCCTCTTCCGGTCGATAACTCCCTGGGGAATGTACCGAGCACGGAAGGTAGTCTTGAACTCTGCCCAGGTGATAACAGCTCCAACGGCTAGAGTACGCCTGTGTGTATCCCATCATTGGGCTGCGGGACCCTTCAAGAAGTATGATGCAAAAGTGACGTAGCTGGCAGGGCCACAGCAGCTGACTCCATCTCGTAAGAGATGTCGCGGAGCCAGTCATCAGCATCCAGTGGGTTGACTGAGTTGCGAAAGACAGTGGGGTTGAGGCGCACAAACTCTTGCAGAGTGATTGTGGCAGGTTGCTGGTTATTGGCGTTGGGGGGGCGGTAACTGATTAATCACCCCTTGGATAAACTGACGGTGCAACTCAAACTGTTGCATCATAGCAGCCATATAGTCTGGTGGGGGTGGATTATTGTCACCCATCCTGCTGAATTCAACAGGGGTAGTTTAGCGACAAGCATACACGTTGTATGGGACCATTCATGAAGTAAACATGCACAACAGAAAGGAAGTGTAGTAGATACAACATCATAGACAACATGACATACAGATCCATACATAGGTTCGGTTACAGACCAGTGTTACAACAGCATAAAGGTAGGCTAAGACAACTAGGCGGCATGCAGGCACGCGGTGGAGGGATACAACAACGCGACATAGCGATATGCTACATCAACGTCGGGGAAAACCTCTGTAGCCAGGAAGCTGACGGTGACAATGGTAAGCCCTGTTCTCAAGAGCGTAGTCCTGGTGTCCATGGATACTCTGGTGCAGATAATGGTCCTGAGCTGGAAGAAGAGGTCCACGTGCAGGTACAATACCTCCAACATCAGGCCAATCAACACCAGGTGGCATCTCTGTCCTGCTCGGAAAGAGAACGCGCTCAGGATGTATCCCTGCGCTGACTGCTGGCATCAGCTACCTCAGAGCATCGTAGAGACGAAGACGAGTGGTGTACAACTCGACAGTAAGAGCGCGAGTAGTATGATCCATCGCCTCAGGGTACCGAACCAGGAACTGTGGATCAAACCGGCGACTCACGTAGGGAGTGCAGATAGCAGCATAGAACCGAGTGTCATCTCCAGCTGGGGCATACGGGATGTATCTGAACCCGGTATCCTCCAAACGGGGGTACTCCCGACGAAGGTGGGTGATCGCAACATAGGCAGCCTCATGGACTGCCATCTCAACAGTCACTCCAAAACCCACGAAGGTGTGCAACTCGGTGATGGGATGATCCGAGCGATCCAAGATAATCATCTTGGCGCGGTACTGCTGTTGGTTGAACTCGCGGTAGTCCTCGTAAACCGTGTACTGAGGATACCAGCGATAACCCAGCCTGGTCAAGAGATCGACCAGAATGGCCGGGAACCCAGGCGTATCCTCCGCCATAGTCTGACGGACGATCTGTACTGCGGGTCTCATCTGAAAAAGCAGAGTTCAAGAATCAAATGACAGAGTATAGAGCAAATTGCAAAGAATCGATTGCAGATAATCCAGCTCTCCGGGTGAAAGTGATTACGAGATCCTAATGTCGGAGTTAGTAAAATCGTTTGACCCGAATAGAAGAGAGATCAGAGTCCCAGAGTAAAGACGAGAAATAAAAGATCTTAATACCACCCAATTGGCGACATGGGGCCATAAGCCTGAAGGAAATATGCCCTAGAGGCAATAATAAAGTTATTATTTATTTCCTTATTTCATGATAAATGTTTATTATTCATGCTAGAATTGTATTAACCGGAAACGTGATACATGTGTGAATACATAGACAAACAGAGTGTCACTAGTATGCCTCTACTTGACTAGCTCGTTGATCAAAGATGGTTATGTTTCCTAACCATAGACATGAGTTGTCATTTGATTAACGGGATCACATCATTAGGAGAATGATGTGATTGACTTGACCCATTCCGTTAGCTTAGCACTTGATCGTTTAGTATGTTGTTATTGCTTTCTTCATGACTTATGCATGTTCCTATGACTATGAGATTATGCAACTCCCGTTTACCAGAGGAACACTTTGTGTGCTACCAAACGTCATAACGTAACTGGGTGATTATAAAGGTGCTCTACAGGTGTCTCCGAAGGTACTTGTTGGGTTGGCGTATTTCGAGATTAGGATTTGTCACTCCGATTGTCGGAGAGGTATCTCTGGGCCCACTCGGTAATGCACATCACTATAAGCCTTGCAAGCATTGCAACTAATGAGTTAGTTGCGGGATGATGTATTACGGAACGAGTAAAGAGACTTGCCGGTAACGAGATTGAACTAGGTATTGAGATACCGACGATCGAATCTCGGGCAAGTAACATACCGATGACAAAGGGAACAACGTATGTTGTTATGCGGTTTGACCGATAAAGATCTTCGTAGAATATGTGTGAGCCAATATGAGCATCCAGGTTCCGCTATTGGTTATTGACCGGAGACGTGTCTCGGTCATGTCTACATAGTTCTCGAACCCGTAGGGTCCGCACGCTTAAAGTTCGATGACGGTTGTATTATGAGTTTTTGTTTTGATGTACCGAAGGTAGTTCGGAGTCCCGGATGAGATCGGGGACATGACGAGGAGTCTTGAAATGGTTGAGACGTAAAGATCGATATATTGGACGACTATAATCGAACATCGGAAAGGTTCCGAGTGGTTCGGGTATTTTTCGGAGTACCGGGGAGTTACGGGAATACGGGGGAAGAAGTATATGGGCCTTATTGGGCTTTAGGGGAGACTAGTCCGAATTGGACTAGGGGGAGGGGCGGCGCCCCCTCCTTCCTTCTCTTCCCTCTTCCCCTTCCTTGTCTCCTACTCCTACTACTTGGAAGGGGAGGAATCCTACTCCCGGTGGGAGTATGACTCCTCCAGGGCGCGCCATAGGGGCCGGCCCTCTCCCCCTCCTCCACTCCTTTATATACGTGGCCAGGGGGCACCCCATAGAGATAACAATTGATCATTGATCTTTTAGCCGTGTGCGGTGCCCCCCTCCATCATAATCCACCTCGGTCATATCGTAGCGGTGCTTAGGCGAAGCCCTGCGTCAGTAGCAACATCATCACCGTCATCACGCCATCGTGCTGACGGAACTCTCCCGTGAAGCTCTGCTGGATCGGAGTTCGCGGGACGTCATCGAGCTGAACTCAGAGGTGCCGTGCGTTCGGTACTTGGATCGGTCGGATCGTGAAGACGTACGACTACATCAACCGCGTTGTGCTAACGCTTCCGCTTTCGGTCTACGAGGGTACGTAGACAACACTCTCCCCTCTCGTTGCTATGCATCACCATGATCCTGTGTGTGCGTAGGAATTTTTTTGAAATTACTACGTTCCCCAACAAAGCCACACAACCAAGTTAGTAAAACAGTTTTTGAATGACTAGACTCAACTTCGGCCAAGGAGTTGAAAAGGGGGGTTTCTACGGGCAGTCGGCTCTGATACCAACTTGTGGCACCCCCGGCTTAATCGTGCACTAATCATACACGCAAATGCACATGATCAAACCTAAGGACTCACTTGAAGGAATCACAACACAACTCTAAAACATAAATAAAGTCATACAAGCTTTATATTACAAGCCAGGGCCTCGAGGGCTCGAATACATAAGCTCGATGGCATACAAGCATCAGCGGAAGCATTAGATAACTGAGTACAGTTATAAAGTTAAACAGATAGGCCTTTGAGAAGGCGGGGCAAAAGAAAAACTATGATCGAAAAGGCGCAGGCCTCCTGCCTGGGACCCAACGATCCTACTCCTGGTCGTCGGTCGGCTCCTCGTAGTAGTACTCACCAGGAGGGTAGTAGTAGTAGCCGTAGTCGTCGACAGGGGCAGCTGGCTCCGAGACTCCGTCGTCTGGAAGTATCAAGTGGGTGTGGGAGAAAAGCGGGAGCAAAGCAATCGTGAGTACTCATCCAAAGTACTCAGCAAGACTTACATCAGATCTATTCTATTTATGCAACATTATCCAGAAAGGCTGTATATGTGGACTGGGCTGCAGAACTGCCAGAATAGAGAGAAGGCCTAGTCCTATCGAAGACTAGCATCTTCAGTGGTCTTGCAGCATTAGAAGAGTGCATATTAGCAGAATGTAAAGTAGTAGTATTGTTGTCATCGAACTCGCCCTAGAGATCCTTCCCCGACTCCCTGCGGGAAAGCGAACCCAGGGCCACCATATCCAATTCTCATCTCAAGTCACAAGTTCTAGTTGTATCGATCGGGATACAACTCCGAGGGTCCGTTACCGAGGATCGGCTATGCATAGATTAGTTCTTCCCTGTAGGGTGCACCAACTTACCCACCACGCTCGCTTAACTCCGGCCGGACACACTTTTCTGGGTCATGCCTGGCCTCGGCTAAACAACACGCCGCAGCCCAACCTAAACTTAATAGAGAGATCACCACGCCGGACTAACCTATGCATCCGGGGGGCTGGGCCCCTCGCCCCGGACGCTCCTGCGCGTTGTGAAACATGGCCGTGAGCAGACCTAGCAACCCCTTAATACAAGCACGGTTGCGTTCCCAGTCCAACCCGGCGCGCGCCACTCAGTCACTGACATCTAGAAAGATAGGCGGATACCATGACGCAGAGTACCCATATTTATTCCCGCGTGATGGTTAGTGCTATCGGGCCAGAGGCCCACTCGGATCAAATATCCAAACCGTTAGTGAATTGGTAGCGCGCGATGATGAGCAGAGACTCACGATCGATGTGACCCCGTCGTCCCGTCTCGAGGACTTGCGGCAAGGGCTAAGAATGCCCGGCCACGCCTCGTAGATATCTCGCGGACACCTTCCAGGTCAACCCGACTCCACATCAATCACATCCCATGCTCATGCGGGTACCCCTCAGGGCCGACCCGACTTTATCCAGTTTAATCAGTTTCAATAGTAATGTAAAGGCATCCGTGTGGTTACCACGTCAAGAAGAAATCCGAGGAATCACCCTCGTTGGATTCCCACTTGACAATCCCGTTAGGTGGTGCCGGAGGAATCACCCTCGGCAGCATTCACTTTTGCGGGGTGCACGACAGCGTTGCTATCGGAAGTAGAGAAAGAGGAATCACCCTCGATGACCACATCCGAGTAGCTACTCCACAGAGTTAACATCAGAAGTGCTTACGAGGTATCACCCTCGGCACTCGATGGTAACGCTGTAGTGTCGAGCATCTTAGGGGTGTGAAGTGCGGTGCTGGGGCCTGGTCGTCGAGTCTTCAGAGGATCCAGCGGGGCATCAAAGGTAAGTGGGGGTCACTGGGGTGTACTGATCAGCCTATTCTAAGCAGTTTAGGAAAAACAAGTAATTATCAACAGCAGGTTACAAAATTAGGCTATGCATCAGAATAGGTAAAGCAGTAGCAGCAGCAATTCTAATGCAAGCACAAGAGAGAAGAGAATAGGCGATATCGGAATGCTCAAGGAGGTTTGCTTGCCTGGAAGCTCTGCGGCAAGGGTCTAATCGTCGGGGGTGTAGTCGACCTCCGGAGCTGCGTCGGTCTCGGGGTCAACGTCAGTACCGGGCTCTACCGAGAGAGAAGAGGGGGAAGAAACAGATAAATACACGGCAAACAGATGCAACACAGAGCATGCGATGCTATGATGCAGTGCAGGGTTGCCTAAAAGCTTGTCTAAGTCATGTTAGTTATTTTAGGATTTAAGTTGGATTTATTAACCGATGTATATGCACTATTCATCTACCGAAATCAGTCTAAAAGTTACGGGTTCATCTCCGTAGAGGGTCCCGACACGGAAACAGATGGCACGGTTGGATTCGTCTCGTCATTCTGAGCAACTTTCATGTAGAAAGTTTTTCGATCTGAGCTACGGTTTAATTTCTACGGATTTTAAAAGTTTTAAACTATTTTCTGAAATTCTGGAATTATTAAAAATAACAGAAAAAAGAATTACTGCGTCAGCATGACGTCAGCCGTCGGCTGGGCTGCTGACTGGTCAAGCTGACAGGTGGGGCCCACCTGTCAGCCTCTCTGGGTTTTACAGAGGGTTAAGTTAATTTAACAGAACTAATTAGAGATGTGGGCCCCAGGTGTCAGTGTCTAATCTAATTAGCAGATTAATTTAAAACTTAATTAACTTAATTAACGCAGAGGGGCCCACACTTCAGAGAGAGAGGTGAATAGTGACAGGCGTTGACCCCGGTCAACGAAGTCAACCGAAGGCCAGGGGTCCACTGGCAGTGACCGTGGGAGAGCCCCACGCCGTTGCCAGCTCAGCGGAGCCACCGGAGACGCGCCGGCGAGCCTCCCGCGGCGGCGCTCTCGCCGGAGCGCGTCGAAAATTGCCTACAGAGGGTCTTTTCGCGCGCCGTAAGCTGCGTTCGAATGAGAGAAGGGCGCCGCATCGAACTGAGCTAGTGCGAGGGCTCGGGGGTGGCCGGGCGGCGAAGTGCCGCGGCGGTGACTTTCGGGCTCGATCGGGATCGCTGCTACGGGGTGTTTTCGAGCGCGAGAGGTGGCTAGGCGGGGGCTACGGCTCTCCAGGAGCGCGTAGGAGTAGCTGGTTCGGGCAATGGGGCACGGGGAGCACGAGTTGGCCGGCCATGGCGGTGGCGGCGTTTGGGTCTCTGCGGCGCCGCCGTTCTAGCGCGCAAATGAGCTACCAGAGAGGCGAGGGGAGAGGAAGAGTGCTCACCGAGCGGCGCAAGGTGGCCCGTGATAGGTTTAGTAGCTGCAGGGAGTCGCCGGAGTCGGAGACAGTCGGCGGCGGTCGGAGATGGGGATGGAGACAAACGGTGGCTGCACGGCTCCCCGGCCTCGCCTGGGACCACCAGAAGAAGAGGGAGACCGCGGCGAGTCCACCGGTCTTGTCAGAGAGGCAGACGGGCACCGGTGGCCGCGTCGGAGCACGACGCGCGGCGTCGGTTCCGCTCAGGCGAAGAAGGGGAGGAGCGGGTGAGGCGAGGAGAGGGGAGAGGAGAGGCGAATGGCGGAGGCGGCCTGGGGGGACGGCTCGGGGCGAGGCTTATCCCCTCGCCCACCTGCTCCCGTCGGCGTGGCGAACGACGACGGCGCGGCGCGGCTCTGTCCACGACGGGAGCGACACGGAGGTAAAAAGGACGGCGGGCAGGTGGGAGTGGGCTGGGCCAGCGCGGCCCAGTCGCCAGGTAAGTGGCCTCTGGCTTTTTTTTCCCTTCTCTGTTTTTCTATTTTTCTTTTTATTTAGTAGCAGAGAGGGAAAAGGAATTATTTGAGCAACTAATTCACTTAGGAAAAATATGGGAGGGGTCCCAATAAATCCCTGGTGATTTTAGACACTGCCACAAAAAGTTTGGAGGCCAGTGGAATTTATTTGAAATTTGCATAAATGTTATTGCCATTTTATTTGCTGGAATATCACTGTTTTGGATGCTACTGTTCATTCTAGCATTAAAGTTATGTTGTTCTAATTAACAACAAATTGTTTTGGAATATATGCTAGTTGGTGAACATTTTTCCAGCAATTTTGGTGCAACTTCAAAATTCACTTGTGATTTGAATTTGAATTCAAAGGGAAATTGAAATGAGAGATTTTTCCACTGTGATCTTGCATTGTTAATCATCATGACTTGGCACATTAACATCATGTCATAGTGCTAGGTTACACATGGGTGTTACAACCATAACCATGATGACCACCAGGTCGGAGAAATGCAGGAAAGATGAGACCATAGCAGGATCACCATCAAACTCCACACTTACACAGAAGTTTTGCGGCTGGAAGGAAAACAAAAAAGGTTGGAGGAGCTCTTAATATCTTCATCCAAAGAGTATGAACATAGCATTGAGTGGAGCAACAGAAAACCATGCCCCAAGGTACAACCAGTGGCACATGCAGATAAATACAAGAACCAAATTACCACGGCTTGAAGGCTTAGAATGACAACACAGCCTCGGCACGATGGCTGGGCACAAGGGAGAGAGACGAGTCCAGGGACTCACCAGAACCAAGGAAGGGGCGATCACCAATGCCATGGTTGTCGCCAAACTGCCGCAACTTCCAGATCTTTTTTTCCTTTAGCTATAATTGTCCTGTAAAATTCCAAGAACAGAGTCAGGTCTCTCTCTAGAAAGAATTGGAACATCTGTTCATGGTAGATAAACACTTTGCTACGTCTTCACTTTCAGTTTCACATATTCTATCGTGAACTCAATATTTACTCTATGTTCACCAATGAGAAATCCTTTCAGTTAATGCGACCAGGTGAAGAGCCAAGCAAGCCTTATGAAAGAAAGAATCAAATCAAAGGAAAGAGATCCAACAGTTAGATTAAGAGGCAGTGGTGGAGAAAGAAACCTTTTTTTGTTGTGACAGCGTGATCGCGGTTACAGCAAGTTTATGTTCATTCAGTAAAGCTACGATGATCTCACTCTTTGATTCTTAACTTAGCAGAAACGCAGGCATTCGTATCTCCCATGAGTAAACAAGCTGTGCAGTACACTGTCCAAAACTCATATAATTTTTCACTCTTCCTTCTTTGGAGTGATTCAATAATGTTACATTCAAAACAGTAATGAGACACAAACAAAACAGCAGAACCAAACCGACAATAATAGAAGTATGATATACTCAATCACATCCCATGCCACTACATCTGCATACGAACTTTCTACCACCATTTTAATTGCTACATGATGCAGATATTCAAGGTCAACAACCAGAAATTGTTTACAGTAGAGAAATCATTTTGGTAATGGAAGCATAACTTAGAAAAGCTGACTGTAATCTAAAGGCACACGCACACTCAGAGATTCATTCGTAGCGGTGGAGGACCAGAGGAAGAAGGACTCCCCTGTGACATTTGTAGCCGATGCCGTACATGGTGTGGGGGCTGCGCCATGGCGCCATACCAGCCATCGACCTCAGGATGAAGTGACCAAGCCAGGAAGGACGCTGCCGTGATGGAACCCTAGTATAAGAATATTTTTTTTCATTTCAACCTAAACTGAGAAGGCGTGAAGGACTATAGGTAATAACAGTAGTACTTACAATAGTTTCAGATACTGCATTTTACCAAGGTAAGCAGGTATCTCCCCATATATGAAGCAATTTCTTAAAACCTTGTTATGTAGAGAGAAATTTTAGTATTATGGTGATCATGGCAGAAGAAGTAGAGAGCTGGTACAAAATACAGAAGGATAAACTCACACCTGTGTTAGGTGTTGTGCATTTTGCAAGGGAGGAAACTTCGTGCTTGATCTCCTAAACTCAAACAGTCACCCTCCTGATAATGTTTGTTACCATTGGTCAATAAATAATATACATTCTTCTCAAAGTAGCCAGTTGCAAATACAAGGTAAATATGCTAAAGCATATCAGTAGAAGTATACTAGTATAGCACAATGTTGTAGTACCGACCGAGAAGTTGGGCAGCCTTGGTATGTGACAGCAGTATCAAGTAGTCAATTGAATTTAGTCTATACATACTATAAACTAAAACCATCATGCCATTTACAAAAAAGAAGAACATTTGTATCCATCCAGCCTATACATACTCTACACAGGAACAAATCAACATCTCACGACTGAGAAGCAGAGATCCATCAAGACTTGAGGTTACAGCAGCCACTGAGGACAAGTGGAAGAAGAAGGAAGGGACAAGGGGCTCACATGCGACATTGTAGTGAAGGCCATACACCTTGGACTAGGAGGAACAGACGAAGCCGCCACCTTGACGGGGCCCTAGGCTCAGGGCCGGCACACGACCATGGCCAGGAGGCGGAGATGGCTGGCCGTGGTAGCACAGCGTTCGCAGCTGCTGGCCCAAGGCGCTGGTGGTGCTGGCAAAGAGGGATCGTCGTGGTGCTTCAGCTGATGGTCCAAGACGCTGCCTGCCTGCGTGAGGAAGAGGAACTACATTAAGAGGCCCTGGTGGAGAAAGAAACCTCTTTTTTTTGCAACGGTGTGATCATAGTTACAGCAAGTTTATGTTAGTTCAGTACAATCTTTCGATTCTTAACTAAGCAGAAACGCAGGCGTTCATATCTCCCATGAGTGAACAAGATGTGCAGTACACTGTCCAAAACTCATAATTTTTCAGTCTTCCTCCTTTGGAGTGGTTCAGTAATGTTTCATTCTAAATAGTAGTGAGACATAAACAAAACAGCAGAACCAAACCCACAAAAATAGAAGTATGTTATACTCAATCCCATGCCATGACACTACATCCGCATACAAACATTCAACCACCAGTTTAATTGCTACAAGACGCATAAATTGAAGGTCAACAACCAGACCTTATTTACAATAAAATCGCCTTGGTAATGGAAGCATAACTCAGAAAACTGACTGCAATCTTAAGCCACGCACTCTCACAGATTCATTTGTAGCGGTGGAGGACCAGAGGAAGAAGAACTCACATGTGACATGCGTAGCCGATGCGGGGGCTACGCCATGGCGACGCACCAGCCTTCGACCGGAGGAAGCGACCAAGCATGGGAGGTCGCCGCCGTGCTGGAAGCCTACAAAAAGAAGAAGAATTATATCCGGTCTTCCATACTCTATACATGAAAAAATAAATATCAAAGTTTATCTCAGAAGTAGAGCAGACATGATATGTAACAGCCGTAGCACGTAACAAAATTCAGAGAGGCCTACAACTAAAATCTATTGGGTTTGGAGCAGCAAGCCTCCAAACTAAAATTATCCTGCCATTTACAAAAAAAAAGTGTTGTATCCATCCAGCCTATATGTACTCTATACAGGAACAAATCAATATCGATGTTGATATCACAAGTGAGAAGAGCAGATCTATCCAGATTAGTCGAGGCAAGAATATAAATTTTTCATTCTAGCCCATACTAACAATTGCCAAATTTAAATAGCAAACAGAAATAGAATACTTGGACTAAACTGAGAAGACGTGGAGCACTATAGCTAGGTAATAGTAGTACTTACAATAGTTTCAGATACTGCATTTGACCAAGGTAAGCAAGTAGGTATCTCCCCATATATGAAGCAATTTCTTAGAACCCTGTTATGCAGAGAGAATTTTCAGTATTACGGTGATCATGTCAGAAGAAGTAGAGAGTGAGCATCTAATGGTACAAAATACACAAGAATAAACCCACGCTTGTGTTAGGTGTTGTGCTTTTGCAAAGGAGGAATCTTCATGTTTGGTCTCCTCAACTCAAATCAGTCACCCTCCTGATAATGTTTGTTGCCGTTGGTCAATAAATAATACAAGTATACATTATTCTCAAAGTACCCAGTTGAAAATACAAGGTAAATGGGTGGAAAGTATTAGGATATTTCAATTTCAGTGTATGCATCACAACAGCTAGTAACTTAATTAAACAAAGTATCAGGAAGTACTAGCTGCAAATAAGTAATACTTTGCTTAAGTTGACAGAATCAACCATTCGTGATATCAAATCGACAAACTTTTTATTTCGAGAATGAAAGAATCAACTCTTTAAGAACACCTTGCAAAATGCAGAATTGAACAGATCACTATGATATGCAAAATGCAGCACACGTCAATCATTTGAACTACTGCCACAAACAGTACACGTGCTATCATCTCATCTCTCACAAAACACTCTACATGCGCTACTCTGCTCTGCTCCTCTCTTCTCTAAGTAGAGTAGAGTAGGGACATCCAACACATCAAGCCCAAATATGCTAAGCAGTATCAAGCAGTCAACAAAATTCAGCCTATACGTACTCTAAACTGAAACTTTATGTACTCTGCAAAAAAAAAAGAGTTGTATCTATCCAGCCTATACGTACTCTACACAGGAAGAAATCAACATCAATGTTGATCTCACCAGTGCTAAGCACATCAGTAGAAGTATACTAGTTGTAGTATCTGACAAGTAGGGCAAGGCAGCCTTGGTATGTGACAACAGTACCAAGTAGTCAACAAAATTGAGCCTATACGTGCTCTAAATGGAAACCATCCTGCCATTTTAGAAAAAAGAAGAAGATTTGTATCCATCTAGCCTATAACTACTGGTTGAATTGCTCTTTTTGGGGGCCACCTGGCAGAGGATGGGCAAGAAAGAACCTACTGATCCGGAAAAAACGGATCAGAGATCTCGTGCACATCCCCAGCCACCACAGTCCGCCGGCGGCCGCCAGGAGGCTGGATCTCGGGGATGGCTGTGTCCGGGGCGGAGGGAGATGGCCGGGGGCGGCAGGTGGTGCTCGGAGGGTGGCATGAGGCTAAAGATGGCTCGCGCGTTCGCGGCGGAGGGCGCAGTCGTGGCCACAGCATCGTCGCACACGTCCATGCGCCAGCACGAGGATGAGACGTCCCTCGTCGGTCCTGGCTGCGGCGCCGGCCAAGGCGCCTCCTCCTCCTCACAGCCGTCCTCGCCCATGCAGCCGGCGGCGGCCGGTGGCATCGGCGCGGCTGCCCGTAACTGCAGTGGTGAGCGCTGCCCGGAGTGTGTGTGCAGCCACGGAGATCCCAAGGCCGCACGTCTCAGCACTTTCTCGTACGTGGCCGCGGAGGTCACATCGAGAAACCGCGACGCCGACGTTCTGGATGCGGCCTTCGAGTCAGATCTGAAACCAGCGTCGGCATGCGACTACGCCGGTGCTGCCGACAACGGCGCAACTATGGTGAAGGATGGGTCGGCCTCGAGTGAGGTAGCCATGGAACAACGCACGGGCGTCTATGATCGCAGTACGAGAGGCGCCCACGGACGGGGCAGATCTGGCCGATGCTGCTTCGTTGTCGTGCGCCGATATGTCGGTGCCGGCGTCTCGGTGTGCGACAGAGGTGAAGAAGGTGGTGCCAGCATTCACAGAGACGACGACACGCACAACATCGTCGGCAACGGATGCATGGGTAGTCATGGCGGCGGGGGCGGTGGCCTTCGTTGGTCATTGCGGTGGGGGTGGCGGCCCTTGATGACCGCGATAAGGAGATCAGGTGGCACAACAGTGCATATTCAAGTGCGTCGGCATTTTTGCAGGCATAGCGGCGGTGGTCGTGTGCGGCACTCGATGCCAGCTCAAAGAGGATTTTCGTTCGGTGCGAGGCCGGCGGCCATCGCACAAGGATGCTCGAGGCTCGAGCGATGGAGTCCCATGCTGGCGAGCAAGGGGCGTAGTGGTGGTTCCCCGTCGACTTCTAGCTCCGGGGCAGCGGCTCCGACTGGATGGAGCATGCTGCAGTGTGACTGGCGCCGGTGTGCAGTAGTAGCGGCCAGTTCCGCACCGAGACATGGGCGTCCACCCGACGGCCGTGACGGTGGTTTTATGTGGGAAGGCATCCCACCAATCTGCTAGTGCCTTCTGGCACTGGCGTGGAGTACTGACGAAGGCGACTATCGAATGATCTGTCATCAAGATGCTGATTGGAACACCGCTTCATGTCCGGGGTGAAAACTCCTGTCCTGACCATTATTGGTCGGGCTCAGCAGCGACGAGTGCGTCGTATACCTTCTTGAAGGCGCTGCTGCGGAAGAAGTCGACTTAGTCGTAGGTGTTAATTTCATATCTTGTAATGGTTCGGCCATGATTGCCTTCGTTTTGTACTCTGCTGAATAATTAATAAAAATGGCTGTATGCATCGCATTGATGCAGAGGCCGGGGGTTTTAACCTCCTTTTCGAAAAAAAAAATCTAGCCTATAACTACTCTACACAGGAACAAATCAACATCTCATGAGTGAGAAGCAGAGATCCGTGAACAAATCAACATCAATATGTATTATTGACGAGACTCCCTATGCATAGCATAATAATTTTGGATGAGTTATTTCATAGCTATTGTTAGGTATGTTAATGGTGGTTTTCTGGTATGATTGAAATTCAGGTTTAACGCAGTCATGTGCTTGGGAGTCACTGGCACCATCAAGAAAAAGGAATAGTGTGTGTCATGCTAAGCCATCACCGGTGGAAGCACTCGTAGAGGATCTCAACTCCATAACGCATGAAGAATTAGAAACGTAGTTTGTTCCTGCAGACAGCGAATCAATACGTTACAAGTGAATCCTATTCATATTCAGGTTAGCAATCTTGGTTTCTCTACTTCTGCACTTGACATATTTTCTAGATCTGAAAATGTCTTGTATACCCAATTTTATCACTCTCTTATTATTATTGTGCAATTTAGTTGGCTTATTGCAAGTAACATAGAGATGCCTTGTGGTTATGTTTGGTTCGTGAAGATGCAGAAGTGAGAGGAATCACGAGGAGTCCTAAAACAGCTTCTTCCAGAGCAGCAGCATCAAGCAACCTGTTCATGTTACCCCCAGATGAATTATCATCCATGCTGAACCCTCCGGACAAGGATTCTGACCAAGACTCAGCTACTGCTGCTGGACAGAAGAAATTACAAGGAAAAATCGAAATTTCTGACAGAAGAAATAAGAGGGATGACAAAACAGAGGTTAATTAGAGCTTGTTACACTTCCACGCTTGATTATCTATCTATTGTTTTGTTACACATGCATGGTAAGCACTGACCAAGATCAACACGACACACGCACGCACACACACACGCCTGCCAAGATCAGCTTATAGTGCTGATCCTGAAGGAGCAGCGGCGCGAACTCGACCATCCTGCCATTTACAAAAATGAAACCATCCTCGACTGAGAAGTTGGGCAGCCTGGGTATGTGCCAGCCAGCAGTATCAAGAGTAGTCAACAAAATTCAGTCCATACGTACCCTACACTGAAACCATCCTGCCATTTATTTACTAAAAAAGAAGAAGATTTGTATCCATCCAGCCTACACGTACTCTACACAGGAACAAATCAACATCTTACGATTGAGAAGCAGAGCAGATCCGTCGAGACTTAGCAGCGGCTGAGGACAAGCGGAAGATGAAGGAAGGGACAAGGGGCTCACCAACAGTATCAAGAGTTGTCTAGTTCAATGGTAGAGCTCTCATTCCCCCCAATTAAACAACTTGTTGAAGTACTCTCGCCAGCTATGCTGAATCTCCTCGTCCTTCACCAGGAGCTAGTCTGCTCCGCCCTTGATGCATTTGACTTGGTCGACATCCCTCATCTTCCTCTCTTGAATCTTGGTCATCTTATAGATGTCCCATTTGCCTCCCTCCGTGTCTAAGAGTTGGTAGAGGTCCTCATACGTCCGACTTCTTACTTCACTCACAGCTCGCTTTGTGGCCTTCTTTGTCACCTTGTACTTCTCTGCATTGTCTGCATTTCTATCCAGGTAAAGGCATCTGAAACAATTTTTCTTCTCCTTAATAACCTTCTGGACATTATCGTTCCACCACAAGGTATCTTTAGCTTCGCTTCTACTTCCCCTGGACATTCCAACTCATCTGAAGTCACCTTACGAATGCAAGTCACCATCTTCATCCACATATTGTCTGCATCACCTCCTTCCTCCCAAGGGCCCTCCTTGATGACCCTCTCCTTCAATGCCTGAGCTACCTCCCCCTTGATCTTCCACCACTTCATTCTAGCGACTTTGGCGTGCTTATCCCGCTGGACACGAATCCGAAAGTGGAAGTCAGCCACCACAAGTTTATGCTGACGGACAACACTTTCTCCAGGTATCACCTTACAATCTAGGCAAGCACACCTGCCTTCTCTTCTCGAGAGGATGAAATCCATTTGGCTACAATGTTGACCACTAATAAAAGTCACTAGATGTGTTTCTCCCTTTTTAATGAGGTTGTTAGCTACGATCATGTTGTAGGCTATAGCAAAACTTAACACATCTTCTCATTCTTGATTCCTGCCATAGCCAAAGTCCCCATGCACCCCTCACCTGTGTTAGATGTACATGTGTGGTCGTTGCGGTCGTCTCCTATGCAGAGCTTCTCGACAATAGGTGTAACATCCCCAGCCTCACACCACAGTGATCACCCTCTGATCATGCCAAGTCATCATCCTTATTCCATAAGAAAAATATTTCAACTTCCAAATTCCAATTCCAAACTCAAGTCAAATATTTATTTCTTCAAACAGCCAAACAAAAATGTCCATAATATTGCAAATATCCCCGAAGTATCCTATGCCTTGACTTTGTGTGTTATCCCGAACCAACCCTTGAGAGATGATGGCATCGGAAGTATGTCCTTTCGCTTGATACTACTTATGGGGGGGGGGGGGGGGGGGGGGGGGGGGGGGGGGGGGGGGGGGGGGGGGGGGGGGGGGGGGGGGGGGGGGGGGGGGGGGGGGGGGGGGGGGGGGGGGGGGGGGGGGGGGGGGGGGGGGGGGGGGGGGGGGGGGGGGGGGGGGGGGGGGGGGGGGGGGGGGGGGGGGGGGGGGGGGGGGGGGGGGGGGGGGGGGGGGGGGGGGGGGGGGGGGGGGGGGGGGGGGGGGGGGGGGGGGGGGGGGGGGGGGGGGGGGGGGGGGGGGGGGGGGGGGGGGGGGGGGGGGGGGGGGGGGGGGGGGGGGGGGGGGGGGGGGGGGGGGGGGGGGGGGGGGGGGGGGGGGGGGGGGGGGGGGGGGGGGGGGGGGGGGGGGGGGGGGGGGGGGGGGGGGGGGGGGGGGGGGGGGGGGGGGGGGGGGGGGGGGGGGGGGGGGGGGGGGGGGGGGGGGGGGGGGGGGGGGGGGGGGGGGGGGGGGGGGGGGGGGGGGGGGGGGGGGGGGGGGGGGGGGGGGGGGGGGGGGGGGGGGGGGGGGGGGGGGGGGGGGGGGGGGGGGGGGGGGGGGGGGGGGGGGGGGGGGGGGGGGGGGGGGGGGGGGGGGGGGGGGGGGGGGGGGGGGGGGGGGGGGGGGGGGGGGGGGGGGGGGGGGGGGGGGGGGGGGGGGGGGGGGGGGGGGGGGGGGGGGGGGGGGGGGGGGGGGGGGGGGGGGGGGGGGGGGGGGGGGGGGGGGGGGGGGGGGGGGGGGGGGGGGGGGGGGGGGGGGGGGGGGGGGGGGGGGGGGGGGGGGGGGGGGGGGGGGGGGGGGGGGGGGGGGGGGGGGGGGGGGGGGGGGGGGGGGGGGGGGGGGGGGGGGGGGGGGGGGGGGGGGGGGGGGGGGGGGGGGGGGGGGGGGGGGGGGGGGGGGGGGGGGGGGGGGGGGGGGGGGGGGGGGGGGGGGGGGGGGGGGGGGGGGGGGGGGGGGGGGGGGGGGGGGGGGGGGGGGGGGGGGGGGGGGGGGGGGGGGGGGGGGGGGGGGGGGGGGGGGGGGGGGGGGGGGGGGGGGGGGGGGGGGGGGGGGGGGGGGGGGGGGGGGGGGGGGGGGGGGGGGGGGGGGGGGGGGGGGGGGGGGGGGGGGGGGGGGGGGGGGGGGGGGGGGGGGGGGGGGGGGGGGGGGGGGGGGGGGGGGGGGGGGGGGGGGGGGGGGGGGGGGGGGGGGGGGGGGGGGGGGGGGGGGGGGGGGGGGGGGGGGGGGGGGGGGGGGGGGGGGGGGGGGGGGGGGGGGGGGGGGGGGGGGGGGGGGGGGGGGGGGGGGGGGGGGGGGGGGGGGGGGGGGGGGGGGGGGGGGGGGGGGGGGGGGGGGGGGGGGGGGGGGGGGGGGGGGGGGGGGGGGGGGGGGGGGGGGGGGGGGGGGGGGGGGGGGGGGGGGGGGGGGGGGGGGGGGGGGGGGGGGGGGGGGGGGGGGGGGGGGGGGGGGGGGGGGGGGGGGGGGGGGGGGGGGGGGGGGGGGGGGGGGGGGGGGGGGGGGGGGGGGGGGGGGGGGGGGGGGGGGGGGGGGGGGGGCCGTCTGTTTCGATGCCGGAACCTCCTACGTAGAAGAACTCGTAACTTCGAGACCGTTTCCAGTATAGGAATAGTGCACAGACACCGGGTATTAATCCCCGTGATAACCCTAAAATATCTAGGATGCCTCAGATGCATCGGACCGGCCCAGCCGCTGACACGCGGGCCCCACCTCCCTGTTAATCTAATTAAAACATTTTAGAAAATAAAAATAAACTAATTACCCTAATGAGTCAGTGACATGTGGGGCCAGAAGCTTAATTAGCAATTTAGATTAATTTAAATACACTGTTAAGATAACAGAGGCTGACATGTGGGTCCCACTGGACCCACATGTCATATTTGACTGGTCAGCCGACTGCTGACCTCACTGTTGCGTCATGCTGACGTCATCATGCTACTGTTCTGGATAATGTTGAGTTTATTAATAAAAATAATTACAAAAATTCAAATAATCTTTAAAAAATTCATATCTTTTAAACCGTAGCTCAGATCGAAAAAGTTTATACATGAAAGTTGCTCAGAACGACGAGCCGAGTCTGATCGTGCCGTCTGTTTCGATGCCGAACTCGTAACTTCGAGACCGTTTCCAGTATAGGAATAGTGCACAGACACCGGGTATTAATCCCCGTGATAACCCTAAAATATCTAGGATGCCTCAGATGCATCATTAAGACAACCCTGCACTGCACGTTAGCTAGTCCGCTCTGTGCTGCATACTTTTACTGTGCATTTATGTGTTTCTTCCCTCTCTTCTCTTCCGATAGACCCCGACGTCGCCGTAGCTCCCGAGGCCGACGCCGCTCAGGAGCCCGACGATGGGGGGGGGGGGGGGGGGGGGGGGGGGGGGGGGGGGGGGGGGGGGGGGGGGGGGGGGGGGGGGGGGGGGGGGGGGGGGGGGGGGGGGGGGGGGGGGGGGGGGGGGGGGGGGGGGGGGGGGGGGGGGGGGGGGGGGGGGGGGGGGGGGGGGGGGGGGGGGGGGGGGGGGGGGGGGGGGGGGGGGGGGGGGGGGGGGGGGGGGGGGGGGGGGGGGGGGGGGGGGGGGGGGGGGGGGGGGGGGGGGGGGGGGGGGGGGGGGGGGGGGGGGGGGGGGGGGGGGGGGGGGGGGGGGGGGGGGGGGGGGGGGGGGGGGGGGGGGGGGGGGGGGGGGGGGGGGGGGGGGGGGGGGGGGGGGGGGGGGGGGGGGGGGGGGGGGGGGGGGGGGGGGGGGGGGGGGGGGGGGGGGGGGGGGGGGGGGGGGGGGGGGGGGGGGGGGGGGGGGGGGGGGGGGGGGGGGGGGGGGGGGGGGGGGGGGGGGGGGGGGGGGGGGGGGGGGGGGGGGGGGGGGGGGGGGGGGGGGGGGGGGGGGGGGGGGGGGGGGGGGGGGGGGGGGGGGGGGGGGGGGGGGGGGGGGGGGGGGGGGGGGGGGGGGGGGGGGGGGGGGGGGGGGGGGGGGGGGGGGGGGGGGGGGGGGGGGGGGGGGGGGGGGGGGGGGGGGGGGGGGGGGGGGGGGGGGGGGGGGGGGGGGGGGGGGGGGGGGGGGGGGGGGGGGGGGGGGGGGGGGGGGGGGGGGGGGGGGGGGGGGGGGGGGGGGGGGGGGGGGGGGGGGGGGGGGGGGGGGGGGGGGGGGGGGGGGGGGGGGGGGGGGGGGGGGGGGGGGGGGGGGGGGGGGGGGGGGGGGGGGGGGGGGGGGGGGGGGGGGGGGGGGGGGGGGGGGGGGGGGGGGGGGGGGGGGGGGGGGGGGGGGGGGGGGGGGGGGGGGGGGGGGGGGGGGGGGGGGGGGGGGGGGGGGGGGGGGGGGGGGGGGGGGGGGGGGGGGGGGGGGGGGGGGGGGGGGGGGGGGGGGGGGGGGGGGGGGGGGGGGGGGGGGGGGGGGGGGGGGGGGGGGGGGGGGGGGGGGGGGGGGGGGGGGGGGGGGGGGGGGGGGGGGGGGGGGGGGGGGGGGGGGGGGGGGGGGGGGGGGGGGGGGGGGGGGGGGGGGGGGGGGGGGGGGGGGGGGGGGGGGGGGGGGGGGGGGGGGGGGGGGGGGGGGGGGGGGGGGGGGGGGGGGGGGGGGGGGGGGGGGGGGGGGGGGGGGGGGGGGGGGGGGGGGGGGGGGGGGGGGGGGGGGGGGGGGGGGGGGGGGGGGGGGGGGGGGGGGGGGGGGGGGGGGGGGGGGGGGGGGGGGGGGGGGGGGGGGGGGGGGGGGGGGGGGGGGGGGGGGGGGGGGGGGGGGGGGGGGGGGGGGGGGGGGGGGGGGGGGGGGGGGGGGGGGGGGGGGGGGGGGGGGGGGGGGGGGGGGGGGGGGGGGGGGGGGGGGGGGGGGGGGGGGGGGGGGGGGGGGGGGGGGGGGGGGGGGGGGGGGGGGGGGGGGGGGGGGGGGGGGGGGGGGGGGGGGGGGGGGGGGGGGGGGGGGGGGGGGGGGGGGGGGGGGGGGGGGGGGGGGGGGGGGGGGGGGGGGGGGGGGGGGGGGGGGGGGGGGGGGGGGGGGGGGGGGGGGGGGGGGGGGGGGGGGGGGGGGGGGGGGGGGGGGGGGGGGGGGGGGGGGGGGGGGGGGGGGGGGGGGGGGGGGGGGGGGGGGGGGGGGGGGGGGGGGGGGGGGGGGGGGGGGGGGGGGGGGGGGGGGGGGGGGGGGGGGGGGGGGGGGGGGGGGGGGGGGGGGGGGGGGGGGGGGGGGGGGGGGGGGGGGGGGGGGGGGGGGGGGGGGGGGGGGGGGGGGGGGGGGGGGGGGGGGGGGGGGGGGGGGGGGGGGGGGGGGGGGGGGGGGGGGGGGGGGGGGGGGGGGGGGGGGGGGGGGGGGGGGGGGGGGGGGGGGGGGGGGGGGGGGGGGGGGGGGGGGGGGGGGGGGGGGGGGGGGGGGGGGGGGGGGGGGGGGGGGGGGGGGGGGGGGGGGGGGGGGGGGGGGGGGGGGGGGGGGGGGGGGGGGGGGGGGGGGGGGGGGGGGGGGGGGGGGGGGGGGGGGGGGGGGGGGGGGGGGGGGGGGGGGGGGGGGGGGGGGGGGGGGGGGGGGGGGGGGGGGGGGGGGGGGGGGGGGGGGGGGGGGGGGGGGGGGGGGGGGGGGGGGGGGGGGGGGGGGGGGGGGGGGGGGGGGGGGGGGGGGGGGGGGGGGGGGGGGGGGGGGGGGGGGGGGGGGGGGGGGGGGGGGGGGGGGGGGGGGGGGGGGGGGGGGGGGGGGGGGGGGGGGGGGGGGGGGGGGGGGGGGGGGGGGGGGGGGGGGGGGGGGGGGGGGGGGGGGGGGGGGGGGGGGGGGGGGGGGGGGGGGGGGGGGGGGGGGGGGGGGGGGGGGGGGGGGGGGGGGGGGGGGGGGGGGGGGGGGGGGGGGGGGGGGGGGGGGGGGGGGGGGGGGGGGGGGGGGGGGGGGGGGGGGGGGGGGGGGGGGGGGGGGGGGGGGGGGGGGGGGGGGGGGGGGGGGGGGGGGGGGGGGGGGGGGGGGGGGGGGGGGGGGGGGGGGGGGGGGGGGGGGGGGGGGGGGGGGGGGGGGGGGGGGGGGGGGGGGGGGGGGGGGGGGGGGGGGGGGGGGGGGGGGGGGGGGGGGGGGGGGGGGGGGGGGGGGGGGGGGGGGGGGGGGGGGGGGGGGGGGGGGGGGGGGGGGGGGGGGGGGGGGGGGGGGGGGGGGGGGGGGGGGGGGGGGGGGGGGGGGGGGGGGGGGGGGGGGGGGGGGGGGGGGGGGGGGGGGGGGGGGGGGGGGGGGGGGGGGGGGGGGGGGGGGGGGGGGGGGGGGGGGGGGGGGGGGGGGGGGGGGGGGGGGGGGGGGGGGGGGGGGGGGGGGGGGGGGGGGGGGGGGGGGGGGGGGGGGGGGGGGGGGGGGGGGGGGGGGGGGGGGGGGGGGGGGGGGGGGGGGGGGGGGGGGGGGGGGGGGGGGGGGGGGGGGGGGGGGGGGGGGGGGGGGGGGGGGGGGGGGGGGGGGGGGGGGGGGGGGGGGGGGGGGGGGGGGGGGGGGGGGGGGGGGGGGGGGGGGGGGGGGGGGGGGGGGGGGGGGGGGGGGGGGGGGGGGGGGGGGGGGGGGGGGGGGGGGGGGGGGGGGGGGGGGGGGGGGGGGGGGGGGGGGGGGGGGGGGGGGGGGGGGGGGGGGGGGGGGGGGGGGGGGGGGGGGGGGGGGGGGGGGGGGGGGGGGGGGGGGGGGGGGGGGGGGGGGGGGGGGGGGGGGGGGGGGGGGGGGGGGGGGGGGGGGGGGGGGGGGGGGGGGGGGGGGGGGGGGGGGGGGGGGGGGGGGGGGGGGGGGGGGGGGGGGGGGGGGGGGGGGGGGGGGGGGGGGGGGGGGGGGGGGGGGGGGGGGGGGGGGGGGGGGGGGGGGGGGGGGGGGGGGGGGGGGGGGGGGGGGGGGGGGGGGGGGGGGGGGGGGGGGGGGGGGGGGGGGGGGGGGGGGGGGGGGGGGGGGGGGGGGGGGGGGGGGGGGGGGGGGGGGGGGGGGGGGGGGGGGGGGGGGGGGGGGGGGGGGGGGGGGGGGGGGGGGGGGGGGGGGGGGGGGGGGGGGGGGGGGGGGGGGGGGGGGGGGGGGGGGGGGGGGGGGGGGGGGGGGGGGGGGGGGGGGGGGGGGGGGGGGGGGGGGGGGGGGGGGGGGGGGGGGGGGGGGGGGGGGGGGGGGGGGGGGGGGGGGGGGGGGGGGGGGGGGGGGGGGGGGGGGGGGGGGGGGGGGGGGGGGGGGGGGGGGGGGGGGGGGGGGGGGGGGGGGGGGGGGGGGGGGGGGGGGGGGGGGGGGGGGGGGGGGGGGGGGGGGGGGGGGGGGGGGGGGGGGGGGGGGGGGGGGGGGGGGGGGGGGGGGGGGGGGGGGGGGGGGGGGGGGGGGGGGGGGGGGGGGGGGGGGGGGGGGGGGGGGGGGGGGGGGGGGGGGGGGGGGGGGGGGGGGGGGGGGGGGGGGGGGGGGGGGGGGGGGGGGGGGGGGGGGGGGGGGGGGGGGGGGGGGGGGGGGGGGGGGGGGGGGGGGGGGGGGGGGGGGGGGGGGGGGGGGGGGGGGGGGGGGGGGGGGGGGGGGGGGGGGGGGGGGGGGGGGGGGGGGGGGGGGGGGGGGGGGGGGGGGGGGGGGGGGGGGGGGGGGGGGGGGGGGGGGGGGGGGGGGGGGGGGGGGGGGGGGGGGGGGGGGGGGGGGGGGGGGGGGGGGGGGGGGGGGGGGGGGGGGGGGGGGGGGGGGGGGGGGGGGGGGGGGGGGGGGGGGGGGGGGGGGGGGGGGGGGGGGGGGGGGGGGGGGGGGGGGGGGGGGGGGGGGGGGGGGGGGGGGGGGGGGGGGGGGGGGGGGGGGGGGGGGGGGGGGGGGGGGGGGGGGGGGGGGGGGGGGGGGGGGGGGGGGGGGGGGGGGGGGGGGGGGGGGGGGGGGGGGGGGGGGGGGGGGGGGGGGGGGGGGGGGGGGGGGGGGGGGGGGGGGGGGGGGGGGGGGGGGGGGGGGGGGGGGGGGGGGGGGGGGGGGGGGGGGGGGGGGGGGGGGGGGGGGGGGGGGGGGGGGGGGGGGGGGGGGGGGGGGGGGGGGGGGGGGGGGGGGGGGGGGGGGGGGGGGGGGGGGGGGGGGGGGGGGGGGGGGGGGGGGGGGGGGGGGGGGGGGGGGGGGGGGGGGGGGGGGGGGGGGGGGGGGGGGGGGGGGGGGGGGGGGGGGGGGGGGGGGGGGGGGGGGGGGGGGGGGGGGGGGGGGGGGGGGGGGGGGGGGGGGGGGGGGGGGGGGGGGGGGGGGGGGGGGGGGGGGGGGGGGGGGGGGGGGGGGGGGGGGGGGGGGGGGGGGGGGGGGGGGGGGGGGGGGGGGGTCGATGTTGTAGCTGTCTCAGGGGCTCCGTCGTCTGGTTGCAACAATTGGATACGGGGAAAAAGAAAGTAAAGCAACCGGGAGTACTCATCCGAAGTACTCAGCAAGCCAAGGATCTACACTACATATGCAACATTTTCAAAAGGAGGCTGTATATGTGGACTGGGCTGCAGAAATGCCAGAATAGAGGGGAAAAACCTAGTCCTATCGAAGACTAGCATCTTCATCATCTTCATCGTCTTGTAGCAATAGAGGGGGTACAGGATAACATAAGCAAAGTAACAGTAGTAGCATCAAGTAACAGTCTCGCCCAGAGATCCTTCCTTGACTCCCTGCGAGAAAGCGATCCCGGAGCCACATATCCAGGTATCATCCAAGTTCTAGCTGTATCGATCGGGATACAACTCCGAGTGTCCTTTACCGTAGGACCGGCTATCGATAGATGTGTTCTTCCCTGCAGGGGTGCACCAACTTACCCACCACGCTCGCTTAACTCCGGCCGGACACACTTTACTGGGTCATGCCCGGACTCGGCCAACCGACACGCCGCAACCCGACCGAATACCTAAAAGAGAGGTCAGCACGCCGGACTAACCTATGAGCTCCGCCTGAAGTATACGACGCAGAACGCCCATACTATGCCCACGTGATGGTTAGTGCTATCCGACCAGAGGCCGGCCCGGATCATATATCCAAATCGTAATGGCCTAGTGGCTTGCGGTAACGAGCAGAGACTCACGAAAAGATGTGACCCCGTCGCCCCGTCTCGAGGACTTGCGGCAAGGGCTAAGAATGCCCGGCCACGCCTCGTGGAATAAACCACGGGTAACTATCCATCTCTCGCGGGTACCACTCATGGTCGACCCGCCTTCTCAAGTATCAGTATCATCAGTATGTAAGGCATCCGTGTGGCCACCGTATCAAGGGGAATCCAGAGGAAATCACCCTCGACGGAATTCCCGCTCGATGTTATCATCAAGGTGAATGGAAGAGGATTCACCCTCGAAGTCCACACTTGAGGTGTTGCACGACGATGTCGGTATCGGGGGTGGTGTAGGAGGAAATCACCCTCGCTTACCACGTCCAAGTAACTAACCCACAAGGTTAACATCATACGTGCTAAAGAGGAGTCACCCTCGGCACGCGACGGTAACCCAGTAGTGTCGAGCAACAAAGGGGAAAGTGAGGTGCGGTGTGGGGTCTGGTCTTCGGTCCCGTTGAACGGGTCTTCTGAAACTCCAGCGGGGCAGTCGGGATAAAGTGGGGGTCACTAGTGGTCTCTACCCAGTATATAACAAGCGGTCTAGGATAGCAGGCAGTTATCAACAGAAGGCTACAATAAACAGGCTATGCAGCAGATATAGGAAAAGCAGTAACAGAAGCAAAATCTAATGCAAGCAGGAGAATTAGAATAGGCGATATCGAAATGCTCAAGGGGGGGGGGGCTTGCCTGGTTGCTCGGCGGCAAGGGCAAGGTAGTCAACTGAGTCGTCTGGCTCCTGGACGGCGTCGACCTCGGGGGCTACGTCAACGCCGGGGTCTATCGAGGAAGAAGAGAGGGAGGAAACAAATAAATATAAAGCAAACAAGTGCTACACAACTTGTGATATGACGATATGCAGTGCCGGGTGTGTCCTGACGCAAGGTTGCCCGACACCGAGGAAGGGGAACCCATCCGGGAATGTTTTCCCGGTACCGGTCATTCGTCAGACATATGACCGGAGGGGAACGGTTCCATGTTTGGATAGTTTGGGACGCGTGACGGTCGCACGGACCGCGTATTCGGATTCATCTCGAAATTCTGAGCAACTTTCATGTTTAAACTTTTTCGATCTGAGCTACGGTTTAAAAGATATGAATTTTTAAAGATTATTTGAATTTTTTGGGATTTATTTAATTAACAAAACTTGGTTATTGCGTCCGCAGTGATGTCATTATGATGTCAGCAGGTCAACTGACCGGCTGGTCAAGTCAAACCTGACATGTGGGTCCAGTGGGACCCACATGTCAGTCTCTGCTTAGTCTAACAGTGGATTAATCAGCTAACAGAGTGATTAGTGCGGTGGGCCCAGCTTGTCAGTGACTCAGTAAATATCAGAATTAATTATTGCACTAATTAATCTAATTAAGCACGAGGGGCCCACACGTCAGCGTCAGATATGAATAGTAACCACGCGTTGACTCAGTCAACGGGGTCAAACCCGCGCAGGGGACCCACTGGCAGCGACCGTGGGCGGGCCCCACGCAGCGACAGGTCAGCGGGATCGCCGGAGCTGCTCCGGCGAGGCCTTTCGTGGCGGCCGAGCGCCGGCGAGCGTCGGAAAGATGCCACAGGGGTACATTTCGCGCGCGCTCGGGCTTGTTCGAATGAGCGGGCTACGCCGCATCCAGCGCGGTTGGTCTCCGGGCCGGAGACAGGCGAGAACGACGGCGGCGATGACCGGAGCGGCGCCGGAGTTCGGGTGCCAGGGAGTACGGCATTTCAGTGCACGGCAGCTCGAGCTAGGGGGACGGCAAAGATCGACACGCACGCACGAACCAGATGGACATGTGTGCGCGGGCGTTAGGTCACCGGAACATGGCCGGCGACGAGCTCGTACGGCGGCGAGCTCGGGCATCTCTGATGCGGCCACTACGGCGATGGACAGGCGCGGAGAGGAGAGGGGGAGGTCGGGGTGGAGCTCACCGCAGCGGCACACGTTGGCCCATGAGGGTTTAGGAGCTGCCGAGGTGCTGCCGGAGTCGAGGAAGACGGCGGCGACTGAAGGGGAAGAAGCCCGTTGGCGGTGGCTCGAGGTCGCTCCGGCTCGTGCGCGTCGACGAGGTGGTCCAGAACGGCGATGCGCAGCTTCTGGACAGCGTACAGCGGCTCGAGGAGGCCGGTGGCCGCGGCAGCGGCGAGCGGCGTCGACGGCAGCGTTCGGCTGGGGTAGATCCGAAGGGGAAGAGAGACGAGGCGAGCGAGGGAGAGGAGGGGGAGAATGGCAGAGGCATCTGGGGGGATGGATCGAGGGGTTGCCCTTATCCCCTCGCCCGGCTGCCTGGTCGCGGTGGCGCGCAGCGAGCGGCGCGGTGAGGCCAGCCATGGAGACGGCGACACGGAGGAGGAAGTGGGTGGAGGTGGGCTGGGCCGTCCAGCTGGGCCTGTACAGGTAAGCGCCAGGTAAAATCCTGCCACTTTTCTTTTTCTGTTATTCTTTTATTTATTAAACAGAGAAGGGAAAAGATTATTGGGGCCCACTGCTCACCCAGGAAAAATATGGGAAGGGTCCCAATAAATCTCTGGTGGGTTTAGGCAATACCACAAATATTTTGGGAGTCATTGAAATTCATTTTGTATTTTTCATAAATGATTTGGCAATTATAATTGTTGGAATAGCAATGAATTAATTCCCAGGGGCAAGTTGGGACTTCCAAAAATATTGGATTCAACAATTATAATTGCCTTGGGAATATTTGCAATATTATGGACATTTTTGTTTGGCTGTTTGAAGAAATAAATATTTGACTTGAGTTTGGAATTGGAATATGGAAGTTGAAATATGTTTCTTATGGAATATGGATGATGACTTGGCATGATCAGAGGGTGATCACTGTGGTGTGAGGCTGGGGATGTTACAAATCTCCTCCACTACAAGAAATCTCGTCCCGAGATTTAAGTGGGGAAGTAAAGAGATAACTTCGGAAGATCTGACCCTTATAGGGTCGACTATCTGATAGACAATTTCAGGGAAGGTGGCGTAAGTACCTCTCGAGTTAAAACTTAGGAGAAACATCGAGAGCAAAGTATGGAGGTACGATAAGTAGTATCAAGCGAAAGGACATACTTCCGATGCCATCATCTCTCAAGGGGTGGTTCGGGATAACACACAAAGTCAAGGCATAGGATACTTCGGGGATCAAAGATGAACAGGAGAGTCAGGTTCCGATCCTGTGGAACTGTGGGGGTGTCGATCGAGAGTAGGGGGAAAAGTGACATCAGGATTTCGACAATAAGGCATGTCAGAAGATAGCTTGTCAGCTATGTCGGCAACATCATCGGCACCAAGGGCGAGGGACAGAGAGAACCATTTTCCTGCTCGTTGATACGAGGCGGACCAATAGGCAAAGTTCTCGTCCATTGGTGGTTACCGAAGTGTCATCAACAATAGTAACAGGGTCTCACTGACAGAGTTGTGCACCGAGGTTGTTTACATAAGCAGGGAATTGATAATGCCTATGTCATTTAGATCACAAGAGAGGTTAAACAAAACAATGGAAAGGAAAAATATGATTATCAGATCAATCACTCCAATGGAAAGGAGGATGTGTCTACAAACAAGAGTTATGAATATGTCCTGTCCAAGGAAAAGCATTTAGTTGAAGGGGCGAGGGAAAATTCATGAGTTTACCCGAACAGCGAGGTTTGGGTAATTGATTAAGAAACAGGGGGTACATGGCTCCCACTGTTCTTAATGACATTCAGAATACCGCAGTCATGCTTCGAGGAAGCAACAACATGGTGTTTCAAGTAAAGGGTTGGAGCTGAGGAGCATTAGAGATACAAAGGATCAATGCAAGAATAACAAGGAACTCGATGTATGAGCAAAACATCTCCAGGTTAGTGTTGGAGGAAGTCAAGGATGTGATCGATGATAGCATAGATTATCAAGGGGCCAGGATGGTATTTGTCACCATGAATTCAATTGACATCTCTGGAGAAGCCAATATGTTGACGTTGATCACGACTCATTTGTCGAGGGGTTCCAAGAAGATGTTATCGGTCAGCGACGACATCAAGCAGAAGGAATGCCGTAGCGAAAGGTTATTAGAACCACGGATGCGACACAAGCTCGAAGGCAAGCTTGTTGTAAGCTTAGCACATCGTCGGAAGTTGCTCCGGGCATAAGGACCAGGTAGCACAGTAGAAAGTTGGCACGATAAAGATATAGCCGATCAGGCTAGGAATGATGTGATGGGGTATTAAACTTTCCGGTAACAAGTACTAGGGGTGTTACCGAAAGGTAAATCGGAGTAGAGAGTGAACGGGTGAAATGATCTGAAGAGGACAGGTATTTTAACTTATTCGAGAAATGGTCTCAAGGAGGAATATGGTCGGAACCACGATTGCAAAGGATCAATTCACGGATTCAAGATGAACTTGTACCAGGGAAATAATTATTTTTTTTACGAACAGCTTCCATGATAAGTTGTACATCGGGTCCATGGGCATGAACACAAAGGTTCAAGGTCGACTCCCATTTCTTCAATGCAAAACCTCTCATTCACTTCTCGCCTTTTAGTGAAGTTGGCATGTTGAAAATTTATCTGGCGTAATACCAGTAGAGTATGCTTCGTAGAAGTTTCTGGGTTCTCGCAAATGGCAGCAGCATAAGTACAACCCATCGGGACATTTTACGAAGCTATACAACCATCAACGAAGGCAAGGGATACGAGTACGAAAGCAAAGTGTCAAAGTTAAAACAGGTGATACAATTTACCGAAGGTATTATGTATCAGGGGAAATAATTATCAAGGTTACGGAATATGAAAGACACTATTAGATAATGATCCACCAAAAGATCTGGTGGACCGCAAAGGGATGCGATTAGGAGTATCGGCACTCAATCAGATGAAGAGGGGATGCAAAGGCATCGGATTAAAGAAACATCGAAATGAATCGGCGCTTGAGCACTAGGAATTATGATTTCAGGACGAAGGATCAGAAGCAGAGGCCCTGATCAAAAAGATGAGTAAGTTGAATAGAACTAGATGGACAATAAGTTGCAGCTTGACCGACCGAGATCCAACTCATGTACAAAATGACGTCTGAGCCGGAAGGATGAATTAATAAGGAAGAACCAAGGATTGCGAGTATTCGCACACATGTTGAATTAATGGGGTCGGAATGATAATGTCAATGAATATTAACAATAATTACTTGACATATGGAGCTAACCATAATGCAAGCAAGCCAGAATTTTAGGAGCAGTAAGGTGCAGAGAATTCTCGGGAGATCGGATAATATCTCAAAGTACTTTAGGAATCACAGGAACAACTGGGGATGATCGGATCCCCGGTAATGTGAGGAATTAGCCGCAGTGCGAAAGAAGCTGCACGGCAGTAGGTACAAAGGATTTCCGGTTTAGCGAGGGGTTATTCAGGGTAACTTGTACATAAAGGAGTAATTGGAAATGAAGTTACAACGGCAAGGGAGTGTAGTTGTTCACGGTGATTATCGGTAGTATGGAACTTGCAAAAGCAATGGACATAACGGTCTCGGGAAATTCAAGGAATATCTTCGGAGTCTTCTGATGATGACACGCCATCTTCTGGAATGAGGGGGCTCTCCGGGAGAAAGCGGTTACGAGAACCTAATGTCGGAGTTAGTAAATTCATTTAACCCGAATAGATGAGAATTCAGAATCCCAGAGTAAAGACGAGGAATAAAAGATCCTAATACCACCCAGTTGGCAATGTGGGCCCGTAAGCCACACAGCCAATGTTAGTAAAACAGTTTTGGACCTCTAGACTCAACTTCGGCGAAGGAGTCGGAAAGGGGGATTCCTACAGGCAGTCGGCTCTGATACCAACCTGTGACGACCC
>JAAAWM010011870.1:0-116529 GCA_036873465.1 Thinopyrum obtusiflorum
ATTTGTTTGATCGATTATTTGTTAATAGATGCAAAAGCTTTCAATAGAATTGAAATTATAATTTTTTGATATGTTAGATTAGTTAGAGTGGGTAGTAATTTATATACTGCGGTGATGAGAATGTCGATTTGTATGGCAGGAGATATGTCTAAATCAGTGAATTTGATTGTTTATTATGGTCCTGGTGATGTACGATCAAATGAGAAGGGGTTGATCTTAGTCTCTATACGACTCCCTCTAGAGGGAGTACTTAAAAAGAACGTAAGGTTTCATGTTTCGCTCTCAAGGCGTTTCGCTTGTCTTTCGTCCAACCTTACCATCCTTCTCCCAGTTTTGATTTTTTTCCTCCCACCTCTGATTTTTTTCCACCGGTTTTCCCTGAAAACCGCATCAACTACCCAACCAGTTGTTGACTTACCAATTTTTTTATAAGCTAATAAATACTTACCAAATAAGTATTTAGCAAATAAAATTCTACTTTTTTTGACACAATCACATTAAATATGGGCAGGTAAGTCACGGGCTAACGTACTAGAATATTTGTATCCTATTGCAACGCACGGATAATTATGTATGAGTTTAAACATATGCACTTGCCTTTATCGGACCCTGAGAAAGTGCACATTACGCAGTGACTGAATTTTTTCGCTGGATCCTAAAGTATGCACTGTCAGTATTCGGTATTCAGGCGTGTACGGAAGAAACCCGGTAGAAACATTTTTCTAGCAGTTGTTACCGGTCGAGAGGACCCATCAGGGCATGTACAGCGGGGTACAGTCAGCCGTCTGTAACACCTGACACCTAGGAAAAGAAATGACGTGGGGGAGAGAGAAATGGAAAAGAGATCGGGTCTGTCTGTAGAATTAACGACGATCTATTCCCGTGCAGATCGCTCGTTACAAACGACCTTTTCCCCGTTGTACGAGGGCGTCGCCTATCGTGGGCCGCATCGTGATCTCGTGTTCCAGGAAAACATATTTTCCCCTTTCCCGCGAACCAGCTTTCCCTTCTCCCGCGAACTCTGTTCTCGCGCGCGAACGAAATCAGATCGAGCGCGCCTTCTTCTCCACGATTTGCTCATCCTCCGCTTCTTCTCCACGACACCCTCTCTCGAACCAGGATGTGTTCGATCTCTCTCCTGCTGTAACCTTTTTTTTCCGCTCTTGAGAGGATGGGGCGCCAATCCACGCGGGTCCCTGCGCCGCCGCCGCCACGGGAGCCTCAGCAGGTCACCACCACCGAGCAAGCAGCCGCCGTTCCCCACTTCAGAGCGGCCTCTTCATCGACTCATGCTCCACCGACGGACAAGCAGGCATGGAACACTGCGGCCGGTGCCTCCGAGTTCTTCTCCCCAACATTAAATTGGTACGATTCATTCTGTTCTTCTCAGTTCCCAGTTTAGACATGAACAAGATCTTGTGGGACAACATTTTTTTTCGAGAAAGGGAATATATTAATATCGCGAAGATATCAATTACACCCGGCCTCTGTACCAACAAGATGTCCAAAGACATCAAGGATACACACAGCCAAAAAGAAAATAAAAAGAACAGAAGAAAAAAAAGACCCCGCCACGGTGGTCAGACACTAGCAACAACAACACTGTAACCACCACCAAAGACAACACCCGGTATACAAAAAAGGTTCTCCGAAAGCAACGCCTCCAAGAAGGAAACAATGCATAAGCGTTGTCGTTGCCCGATCGAAGATCTTGAGTTTTCACCCTGGAGAAAGTCTGAGTTCACCCAAAACAATGCCTTCAACAAGGCCATTGCCAGGTACAACCAGTGAAGGCCAGACCTTGGGTTTTCACCCTGGGAATCGAGACTCGATACTCGAGGAGCACCACCAAAATTGTAGACCTCCAGTGCTGCCGCCCCCACTTGCCGAGGCTGCTGTTGCAAGTCCCAAACACCTAGCACACAGTCTTCATCGCATCCAGTACATCTTACCGCCAACGCTTCAAGACCTCCAATCGCAACCGCCATGACTTTCTCCACCTCTATCAAAGCCATGGAAATCTTTACTTAGACATGTCCCATGACTCCGATTAGAAAGCGAAGCTTCGCGCCGCACCCTCTTGATGCCGTGTTGGCTGATAATATGAGCGCGCGCGACCGGAGTCTTTCCGAATTAGATATTCAAGGGCGACGTATGCCAATCCGTAAATATCTCTGACGGTGAAGATCGGAACTCGTCAGCGGCCAGATCGAAAAGGTCGACGTCCAGCAGTAGACGCCATGGCAGACGAAGATCGTTAGGGCCGAACCACCGCATCCCACGCGCCACCACGCCCTGGCCAGTGCGGGGGGGGGGGGGGGGGGGGGGGGGGGGGGGGGGGGGGGGGGGGGGGGGGGGGGGGGGGGGGGGGGGGGGGGGGGGGGGGGGGGGGGGGGGGGGGGGGGGGGGGGGGGGGGGGGGGGGGGGGGGGGGGGGGGGGGGGGGGGGGGGGGGGGGGGGGGGGGGGGGGGGGGGGGGGGGGGGGGGGGGGGGGGGGGGGGGGGGGGGGGGGGGGGGGGGGGGGGGGGGGGGGGGGGGGGGGGGGGGGGGGGGGGGGGGGGGGGGGGGGGGGGGGGGGGGGGGGGGGGGGGGGGGGGGGGGGGGGGGGGGGGGGGGGGGGGGGGGGGGGGGGGGGGGGGGGGGGGGGGGGGGGGGGGGGGGGGGGGGGGGGGGGGGGGGGGGGGGGGGGGGGGGGGGGGGGGGGGGGGGGGGGGGGGGGGGGGGGGGGGGGGGGGGGGGGGGGGGGGGGGGGGGGGGGGGGGGGGGGGGGGGGGGGGGGGGGGGGGGGGGGGGGGGGGGGGGGGGGGGGGGGGGGGGGGGGGGGGGGGGGGGGGGGGGGGGGGGGGGGGGGGGGGGGGGGGGGGGGGGGGGGGGGGGGGGGGGGGGGGGGGGGGGGGGGGGGGGGGGGGGGGGGGGGGGGGGGGGGGGGGGGGGGGGGGGGGGGGGGGGGGGGGGGGGGGGGGGGGGGGGGGGGGGGGGGGGGGGGGGGGGGGGGGGGGGGGGGGGGGGGGGGGGGGGGGGGGGGGGGGGGGGGGGGGGGGGGGGGGGGGGGGGGGGGGGGGGGGGGGGGGGGGGGGGGGGGGGGGGGGGGGGGGGGGGGGGGGGGGGGGGGGGGGGGGGGGGGGGGGGGGGGGGGGGGGGGGGGGGGGGGGGGGGGGGGGGGGGGGGGGGGGGGGGGGGGGGGGGGGGGGGGGGGGGGGGGGGGGGGGGGGGGGGGGGGGGGGGGGGGGGGGGGGGGGGGGGGGGGGGGGGGGGGGGGGGGGGGGGGGGGGGGGGGGGGGGGGGGGGGGGGGGGGGGGGGGGGGGGGGGGGGGGGGGGGGGGGGGGGGGGGGGGGGGGGGGGGGGGGGGGGGGGGGGGGGGGGGGGGGGGGGGGGGGGGGGGGGGGGGGGGGGGGGGGGGGGGGGGGGGGGGGGGGGGGGGGGGGGGGGGGGGGGGGGGGGGGGGGGGGGGGGGGGGGGGGGGGGGGGGGGGGGGGGGGGGGGGGGGGGGGGGGGGGGGGGGGGGGGGGGGGGGGGGGGGGGGGGGGGGGGGGGGGGGGGGGGGGGGGGGGGGGGGGGGGGGGGGGGGGGGGGGGGGGGGGGGGGGGGGGGGGGGGGGGGGGGGGGGGGGGGGGGGGGGGGGGGGGGGGGGGGGGGGGGGGGGGGGGGGGGGGGGGGGGGGGGGGGGGGGGGGGGGGGGGGGGGGGGGGGGGGGGGGGGGGGGGGGGGGGGGGGGGGGGGGGGGGGGGGGGGGGGGGGGGGGGGGGGGGGGGGGGGGGGGGGGGGGGGGGGGGGGGGGGGGGGGGGGGGGGGGGGGGGGGGGGGGGGGGGGGGGGGGGGGGGGGGGGGGGGGGGGGGGGGGGGGGGGGGGGGGGGGGGGGGGGGGGGGGGGGGGGGGGGGGGGGGGGGGGGGGGGGGGGGGGGGGGGGGGGGGGGGGGGGGGGGGGGGGGGGGGGGGGGGGGGGGGGGGGGGGGGGGGGGGGGGGGGGGGGGGGGGGGGGGGGGGGGGGGGGGGGGGGGGGGGGGGGGGGGGGGGGGGGGGGGGGGGGGGGGGGGGGGGGGGGGGGGGGGGGGGGGGGGGGGGGGGGGGGGGGGGGGGGGGGGGGGGGGGGGGGGGGGGGGGGGGGGGGGGGGGGGGGGGGGGGGGGGGGGGGGGGGGGGGGGGGGGTGGTCGCGGTGCCGAGCTTGAGGTAGAAAAACCTGCCCCACAGCTCGAGTGTGGGCAGGACGCTGAGGTAGCCCTCACAAAACGTGACGAAGGCGGAGAGAAGGACCACCGTCTTGGGCGTGAGATGGTGGGGCTGAAGGCAGTAGAAGTCAAGAAATTCACGGAGGAAACCGCTCACCGGTAGGCCGAAACCACAGAGAAAGTGGCTGTGGAAGACGACGAACTCGCCGACCTGCGGCGCTGGCGAGATCTCCCGCTCGTCCGGAAGGCGCGTCCCCAAGCACGCCTCATTGGGTATCCGCCGCATCAAGCGGAGGAACTCGACGTGCCCATTGTGGACGTTTGAGCCGTCCCACTCGCCTCGCGCCATGGCTAGCTGCGGCTTGGCGGCGGCACGGCGAGGTCGGGTGATGGTGAGGCCGCGGCGGCACGGAGAAGACAAGCAACGGCGAGCTGCGGCAGCGTTTTGGTGGCGGAGCGGCGCGGCAGCGCAGCGGCGACGAGGGAGCGAGAGCAGGGAGAGAAAGAAGATGGAGAGCAGAGGGGTGCGTATGCATTCTGCCGCGTCCCCTTCCTCCTACTTATACGGTAGCGGCGGTGTAGCCGAAGAGGCAAGACGTGGGGCGTGGGGATTAACTGCGCCTACGCCCCGCATGTCCCACGTATCCCGCGCCTTCAAAGCGTGAAATCATTGTGCATGGGAAGGGCAACCGCCCACCTCGGCCGCAGCGGATCCGCACGCGCGCCGAGGCCCTGTAGTGGTGGTCCCGGGCCTGCGGCGATATCCCGTCGCGCACGTGGACTGGCAGGCCGGCCTGGCCTGCTGGTGACACGTGGTTCGCGAGCAACGGGTGGCAGGCACGCCCCCGGCGGCCACAACCCGGCGCCCACCACGACGATTCAAATTCACCAGGCGGCCGGCCCAGCCTTGGCCGGCTCCTAGCAAACGGCATCTTCCAGCCAGACGAAGCAGACACAAGACCTCTCGGAGTAGGAAACTGCTGAGGCACTCTGGCTTGAGCCGAGTCGCCTCACCAGCATCGGGGACTACTGTCGGAGGGATTGACCACGGATAGCCTCATCCACGCTCCTTAGCATTTCATGACATCAGGGCTAGCGAAGCCCCTCGCACCTTCCGGACGCACGGCCGGCTCCTTGGGCCGGCTGGGCCCAAGCGGCCGGCTCCTAGAAGACGGCGCACTCTTAGAAGGCAGCTTCAGGGGAGGCCGGCTCCTATCAGGCGGCCCATCCTCCCCTCAGAGTCTGCACCCATTCATTACGATGAGACGGGGCGTGGCTATAGGGCCACCCACTCCCCCAAACCCCGGAGGAGCGTGGCTACAGTGCAAGCTGACCAAGCGGTCACCCATCTGCCAGGCGTGGGACTGTAGCCATGCGACCCGCGACATGGCCCTCGTCAGCCAGGGTCATGCTACAGCGAAAGGCAATCAGTATGGCCCGCAGGCGGCGGGCCCTACCTGTCCGTGAGCTCCCAGTAGACGGCGCTCCCCAAGAAGGCGGCTTTGGGGGCGGGCCGGCCTCCGGCAGCCGGCCCTCCCCTCCCCTCATAGTCCACGCTCAATTACTTCGACGAGACGGAGCATGGCTACAGTGTGCGCTGACCGGGCGGCGGGACTGTAGCCATACGAGTCCTGACGCGGCCTCCGTCATCAAGTACAACGCTATAGCAAAAGGCAATCAGCGTGGCCCGCAGGCGGCAGGCCCTGCCTGTCGGCCGGATTCTCGGCAGCCGGCGGGGCCCTCCAGAGGCGGGCCCCAGCAGCCGGCGGAGAACCCGATGACCCTAGACACTGACGTCCGGGTCCTACACCCGGCCGTATTACCATTGTACCCCTGGGGGGCAGGCCTATATATGCCCCCCAGGATCACCCATGCAAAGGGTTCAGCACCCACGCCATTTACACACACATAGCTAGGAGAAGCAGGAGAGCGAGCCTTGCCCTTCTTCTTCCACTAGCAATACAGCTCAAGGAGCAAGCTTGTAGCTACTGTCTGATCATAGACATCATGCGGAGACCCCGCAGAGCAGGACTAGGCGTGTTATCTCCTCGGAGAGCCCCGAACCTGGGTAAGACTCGTGTGCGTTCGAGCTCTCGCCCATTCCCGCTTCCAGGGTCCGACGACGTCCTCCTGTCCCCATCCACGATAAGCCACCCCCTGGCATCTGTCGCGAGAATACCCCGACACTACTCATCAAGTCATTGTACATTGGGCTTTCTCATGTGTGAAAAAAGAATCAGAAAAGAGTTATATATAGATGGAGCTATCAATGATAAGCAAAGCTCAATGGCCCAGTGATCCTACCCGAGAGCATAGTATTTTGTTCAGCCCGGTTTTCGAAAACAGAGAATGACTTTTGCATTGTGGGTGAATATTGCAAAATTTTCCAGATAAGGCACAACTTTCACTAATGTGCGATATGTGAATCGAATACTGGAGAATGATCTATTGATCTGTACTTTTGATTAGGATTGTACAGGCTCAAATTTTCAATCGTATATACATGCCCCTCCTTAAATGGTCCTTGAATCGGTTTGCCATTTTTTCTGGCACCAGTCCATCCATTGTGCCGCCGTGGATGGCCAAATGCATAATGAATATTATGTCAATAAAAAATCCAAAAAAATAAGAAGTGAAAACGTTCATAGAGTTAATATGAATGGAAACATAGATGATTATAAAATAATAACCTGCCAGTCAACTTGAACAAAATCGATCTCATAAACTCCGGCTGTATTAAAAATTTTGAGTCCCAAACTCTTGGAAATTGGACCATGACTTTCCACTTGTATGTCTATTTTTTTATGTCTTTTAAAAGTGCTCCTTTCATGGTTTGAGTTTATCCTGAAAGCGTTACAAAGTTAGAAAGTTGAACAGTGATTCTTCCTTTGTACTTAATCTCTATATTATTTTCCTACCGATTTGGTTCACAGTAATCAAACAAATCAATATAATGTATCTCACGGATCTTAAAGAAAAATGATGGAAATAAATTTTAAATAATTTAATGCTTAATATGTTTTCCATTAAGATTCAATCTTTATATCTTAAATGGGGTATTGTTTTCCATTAATCATGCCTGATTCAATCAAGAAGAATACAAAAACTTCCAAGAAATAATTTAAAGTACCAACAATGTTGCTCATAGAGATTAAAAGAGGTGCAAATTTAACACTAAATTACCTGTTCACAATCGCACATTAAACCTGGAAACCCACCCGATGTAAGAAGGGATAAGCTTTGTATCTTTACTGCCAACATTTGTTTTTACGGCAAACCAATCGACCTCGTAATCTTGTAAAAGAAGATATAAAATTTGCACTTCTGCCGGAGAGCTCCCCATGGTGCACTGCCTGCATATACAAAGTAAACACCAATCAGCACATCTCGTCTGCACACAAAAAACTGATGGGGAAAAACGGAATTCCTCAATTAAGTAATTTTAAGCACACCTCGTTGTTATTAAACCACGATGAATCATCTTGGAGGATGGCGTGCAGACTGAGGCCAACAGCTCCGGTACTTGGCGCTGCTGGCCAGTCTGTCACGTGGACAATTATCAGAGGAATACCAGCAATCAAAAGGAAGGAAATTAACAATGTACATAACTAAGGCATAGCAGCTAGGGGAGTAATACATAGGAAATAAGTACATGCCCAAGGTAGAATGCAAGTTAGAAAAAAAAAATCAGCAGTGTAGATCATATTAAGGGACTAAAAACTGCAATGCTTTTTTTCGAGAAAGGGAATATATTAATATCGCGAAGATATCAATTACACCCGGCCTCTGTACCAACAAGATGTCCAAAAACATCAAGGATACACACAGCCAAAAAGAAAATAAGAAGAACAGAAGAAGAAAAAAGACCCCGCCACGGTGGTCAGACACTAGCAACAACAACACCCTAACCACCACCGAAGACAACACACGGTATACAAAAAAGGTTCTCCGAAAGCAACGCCTCCAAGAAGGAAACAATGCATAAGCGTTGTCGTTGCCCGATCGAAGATCTTGAGTTTTCACCCTGGAGAAAGTCTGAGTTCACCCAAAACAATGCCTTCAACAAGGCCATTGCCAGGTACAACCAGTGAAGGCCAGACCTTGGGTTTTCACCCTGGGAATCGAGACTCGGTACTCGAGGAGCACCACCAAAATTGTAGACCTCCAGTGCTGCCGCCCCCACTTGCCGAGGCTGCTGTTGCAAGTCCCAAACACCTAGCACACAGTCTTCATCGCGGGGGGGGGGGGGGGGGGGGGGGGGGGGGGGGGGGGGGGGGGGGGGGGGGGGGGGGGGGGGGGGGGGGGGGGGGGGGGGGGGGGGGGGGGGGGGGGGGGGGGGGGGGGGGGGGGGGGGGGGGGGGGGGGGGGGGGGGGGGGGGGGGGGGGGGGGGGGGGGGGGGGGGGGGGGGGGGGGGGGGGGGGGGGGGGGGGCGTTAGGGCCGAACCACCGCATCCCACGCGCCACCACGCCCTGGCCAGTGCGCACCCATACGGCACGACACCACCACTGTCCTGCGAGGCCGCCGGCCGCCTCCGACCCAACCGCCGCCAACCCAGAACAGATCTGGACAAACGAAGGCTAGTGCCCCACCGGGGCTCACCAGATTCATCATGCAGGGGACAAGCCGGAGAGCCGTCGTTGAGGGGTCGAAGCCGGCCACCCCCGATCCAACTGCTGCCAACCCAGAACGGATCTGGGCAAAAGGCCAGCAGCCCACCGGAGCTCACCAGATCCACCACGAGGCAGGCCGGCGAGCCGTCGTGGAGGATCGAAGGTGGAAGACGCGGCGACGCACGTTCGGCCACGCAGATGAGTAGAGGCCCCGCACCCCCGCCCGTCGCGCCTGGAAATGAGATCCCCGCCGCCGCCAACCACAAGGGCTTTGCCCAGTGGCTCTCGTCGGCGGCGGCGAGGAAGGTGACGGCGAGGGAGGAACCCTAGGCGGCGGCGGCGGGCTCCCGGGTCGCCCGCGGGGAGGGCGACACGGGAGGACTTTCGGTGGCTTTTTCGATGGTGAATCAAAACAAAAGTGCAAATTCAGAAATGCGTTCGCTTGCAACTGACTGACTGTTCCACCTAACTTCAGTGAAACTTTCGTGACCGAAACAGAGCATATTATCTTCATCAATTTCATGTATCACTCCACAAAGTGGCAGAAAAGATACAAGAAGGATGACTTACCCATAAATCAATCAATTTCTGAAATTCTCAAGTAGCAAGCAAACAAAAATTGCGGATACAACCAGCTGGCTTCATTGATATGAATTCTATTGTTCTTGATCAAGGACATTAACTTGGATACCCGCGGCACCAATCCTGAAAGCATGATAATACTTACCTTCATACCATGCTATATTGTTCAACAAATTGAATCCAGTATAGCATGGTTACCATCTTCGCATCAGAAGCTAAATCATTTTTTTTAAAGGGAAGGTGGACTGGCTTTAAAAAATAATATGCTGAGACATTGCTCATCCCTCTTTTCCTTCAGTTTCAGAGAAACTGCTATTACTCTAAATATCGCAAGAAAACAAACATGGTGATAACCTCCGGTGCAGTATGCCAGCAAAAGACTGTCGGCAAGCCAACCGACAATTACTTGTATGACCCCGAATCACCATGTCAATCGCCGTTTTCAAATACGAGGAGAAGATCGTAACATCAACATTAACTCAAATCAAATCAGCCAGCGATGATTGACATTCAAGGGAGAGCATTCTCAAAAAAAAAAAATTTGAGGGAGAGAACCTATAAAAAACAATATGGTAAGAATCATACCGCCAAAAACATATAAGAAATACTTTCAACAATCATTCCAAGAAGCACTAAATCTTGGCACCCCCGTGTATATCTTGCCGGTCTTGCTCTTCTTTTACACCATATATTTGCTAGTTCTCATGAAGTAATACTAATTTCGAATCAGAAAGTCCATCGATGAAACTGTGATTTCCAGAGAAGTAACTTGAGGTGGGGTTATTAGTAATAGCCAACCATTTAAGCAAGGAAACAAAAAAGAAGCATACCATGATGAAGATAGAATCCATGCTCATGAACTGTTATCCTCCACATGGCAATAAGTTTCTGGCAGAAATAGTCCATATTTATGTCATTTAATTTCAACATGATTCCACGGACTGGTTCCCGGATCTTAAAGGCTCTATTTTCTTTGATCTCTTCTTCGATTTGCTTCCATCGGTTATAAAATAGAAGATCAGCTGAAACCAGAGCATGCAATTCTGTAGTAACAAACATCTGCAATTAATGTTCTAATTTTGCAAGGTGCCATAGTGTAAGAATCATTGTGCAGAAAACATGTTTTCTAATAAGGCAATCCACAACGGTGGAGAACTAATTGCTTGTGATGATCTGTTTTAATAAGTAGACTTCTAATAGATAACGGAGGAACCAGAGGAAGACAATTCTTGTCCACAAAACTCCTCCTAAAACCTACACAATCTTGTGCTCTAGTTCAACATCAGCAATCTAGGTGGAAAAGAAATAGATTGTCGTGCCGTCCAGAAGAGAGGCTACAAAATATACTGATTGTCCTCAATGTATCGGCAATCCAGCAAAGAGGCTACAAAAAATACCATACAAACTTGTCGTTAAGGTAACACTATATGACAGAACTTACCTGCATTAGTATGTAGTTGAACAAATTACGGGGCTGTTTGGATTGATGCCCTCATATGCCCCACCAAAAAATTGGCGTTGACCCAGCCCCTAGGTACTCATTTGGATGGATGCCAAAATTTTGGTGCTCCCAAGCCCTCCACAGCATGCTAGTTCAATTCCCTGCCAACTTTTTGGTAATTGGTGGGTGGCCCAAACGTTCGCCAATTATTTGGGGAGCCCATGGTTGGCAGGGCAAGCATTGGCTCGAACCAAATAGCCCCTAGCTTTTCAGAAACTGGACACGGTATCTCCCAAATTGCCATCATAAATGGCAAAGACACCAAGCTCATGATCAATTTTTAACTTTTAGTCTGCTAAGTGGTAGTCTCCATGTCATGGCCAGTGTCGCCATGTGCGAGACACAGGACACCAAGGGCTGGGAAGGCCCCTTCACCGATTCGTGGGGAGGAGCAACAACGAGGATCAACGCCAGATGGAAATGTAGAACACGCAAGGATCAACCCAGGTTCGGGCTGCATGGTTGCGTAAAACCCTACTCCTGCTTTGTGCTTTTTATGTGGGTGGACAAGAGCTACAATTCTTTGCCGGGAAGGGAATTACTCCTCAGTACTCTCAGCTATTCTAGCAATTCACCGGGGTCCAACCCTTGATTTAGTAGCCAGGTCCTCCTTTTATAGCTTAAGGGGTACCACAGTGACTATAGTAGTCTATACCTAACTCTGACAGAGTAGACAGATGCATTAAATGACTTGCGAGGTGTCATTGTCTTCTGGCCTCCGGGGACGAATGGCTGTCACATCTGCATGGCTTAGGGTATCTACCTGATATTAGTGCGACACGCATTAATAGGTGTCAACTGCACGGTAAACATGTGATGATTCACCATCTGCGCCATTGTAATTCCACCGTCCTGCCTGCTCGCTCGCCATGTGCCGGAAAAGCTCTGCCGACATAGCATCGCATCGTTGTGCCATGTAGCCGATACGGTGGCCAGCTGTTGTCGATAGTCAATGTGAACTGGATCTTTAGCGGGTCGGGTGGAAGGCGTTCCCGGGAAGCTGTGGTTGTTCCCGGGTACTTCTTGTCTTGTGGCGTTGCCGATATGTTCAAGCAACTCTCCTTTGCTATACACCTTCTTGCTGATGTGGAATTCTAGCGAAGATATAATTGGTCTTGACAAATATCTGCATGTCACCACGGACTCCAGGGTGATGGTTTTGCCGGAGTGTTCACTTGGCGTTCTTACCGTCAAGGAGGCTACCGTGGCCCGTGCGTAGTTGGGTTAGTGGATACCCAATAGCCATGATACCGACAGCCAGATCTTCCTGCTACTAAGTGAAATCCATGTGTTACTTTCTTGCTTGACAACTTACTCTGTCTTCTTCCTATATCAGAAGATGATGAACTGAGACATGATACATTATTTACATGGATAAGTAGAATCAGATCAGACTATATATACATAATCATCTTAAGAAAGAATTGCAATAGTTAAAGATTAACAAATAAAATTATCGGAACCCAAAGTGCTGTGAATAATCTGGATATTTATTGCATTTTTCACTAACAGAGCAAGCTGCATGACTTGACATAAAACATGTATATACAACATACATTTTCTTTTCTGGTCTAGATCGCAAAGTCCTTTATCTTTCATGGCAATGGCTAGCTTTCGTAAGAGGCTAGGGACCTTTTCTGTACATGTTCTTTTTGATTCAGTTCATACACATGCCAATCTAAACCATGAGCCTTTTTGCATTGCTTAAAAGCATCCACAAAAACTATAAATGACATGTTTGAGGAAAAAATTATTAGATGGTTTTAAAATCTACCAAAATAATAAGAATCATGATGGAAATACAGAGTAGCAGTATCACGACCAATGATAAGAAGAATAGTTCAACTTTTCATATTTAAATTTCACCATGTTTTTTAGAAGTATCCACTTCAGTTCCAACTGCAGATCACTTCATCCAACAATAACCATAAGCAATAACTGATGAAATGCATGTCACCGAGGTGGGTAAAAAGAATCACTTGTACTAATCTCCTAGTTTTTAACTGGCAGTGTGTACTGTTTTTTTTTTATGGTCCGTTTGACAGAGAGCAAAATAGCAGAGGCAAAAAGAGAAGCTCCCAGAGGAGATCTTTCTCTTATGTATGGTGGACAGCAAAGCCAAAAGAAATAAGAAGGAATTAATGACCTGAAAGAACTATTGTTTCCCCTGTTTAGTTGGATGATATTGAACTTCTCACCAGAATTAGCTTGCTAATGCTTATCTCATGTGATTAGGATTTGGCAAGAAGTAGAAGCTGCCTTATGAGGATATGATAGAAATGATGTGACCATTGTTTGTCGATTGTTCATTTTTTGTTATTTCTTGAGAGGTTGTGATGTCCTGCCTCTCGATACTGTAAACCAATGTTCTTGAATTGTCTTCATGATTTATCAGTTCAACACATATAAGTTTTCTACACCAGAGACCATAAAATTTGGGTAATCATAAGTTCTTGTTATGCCATATTATGAGCTAATTGATGTTCTGTACAGTGCTTATTTTGCGGCCTATGTTCTTATCTTAACTGAATTATTCATCCGCCGTCTGTACACCATAGAAATACAGTGGTTGCGATCCTCCAGCGGTATTGCCACTCCCAATCTTCTCCCGAGCCGGTGCGTCAGAGCATGGCAAGGGACGAAGTGGAAAAGGTCAGAAAAATGAGGAACTATGAGAGGAAACATTACCTCTGTGCGGGCTGCCTGTGTGGCTCATCTTTATCCATCGCGAACTCTGGCGAGCACGGTGAAACATACTGGACTGTAAGAATGGGGGGGGGGGGGGGGGGGGGGGGGGGGGGGGGGGGGGGGGGGGGGGGGGGGGGGGGGGGGGGGGGGGGGGGGGGGGGGGGGGGGGGGGGGGGGGGGGGGGGGGGGGGGGGGGGGGGGGGGGGGGGGGGGGGGGGGGGGATAATGAGATAAAGATAATGAAGAATTTGACTTACTGATCACTTGGAAGTAGGCACTGGTAAAATCTTTACCCCTGATCCATGGATCCAAGCTGAAAAATTAAAGAACAATTTTATTAGCTAATGAAATCGCTGTCCAGAATTTAGCAAACTGATAAATCATGAGCTTGCATAAAGCTATGAACCAACCTATATAGATCCCAAACTGTAATCGAATTACATACAAAATGTTGTACACAGATGGATCAAGGAACATGATGTAAATATGAGTGCTCGTTATGCTTTAACTATAAATTGTACTGTTAAAAGTATATGATCAGCATGTCAAAATAAAGTAGATGATCTAAAGACATGGATTGCAAACTGATAAAAATAACTCTTAACGGCACTGTGGCAGCTTGTTGTCTCTGGGGTGCTTCCCAACCATCATAGTGCGAGGTGAAATTGTAAGGAAGAGAATAAAACCTTGGTCCATTTGTTATCTCCACTCCATCTGATATTCAAGGCATGTTAGCTAATTCAAGGAATATCAAAACTGGCCTGAAACACAACCTAAGAACATTCAGTTTGAAGTTTCTAATATGCATTAAAATGAGTCAATCTCATCACGGAAGAGCAGAGCAAACAAATCTCACCTTCCAATTGCTCTCGTGCCGGAACAGTTTGTATGGAGCACACCAGCAGCGCGTGCTCAACGCGATGCCACCAGGCATTCCTCCTGTTGAGCACCGAGAGCAGAAGTAAGAAACGAAGCACAGCCAATGAACAGGGGTGTTGGGCGGAGGCGAAACCTGATTTTCCATGGCTTCGTCATGGCCGAAACTGTCGATGCCTGCTGGCTGCTTCCCATGTGCTCCTCCTTGTCACCGTCGGCGGTGGCGCCAAAGATGGAGCGGTGGAGCTCGGACCGCCACCTCGCGTGATGAACGGGAAGGGCGTGAAGGTGACGAGCCGGAGTTGAAGACTGCAACTGGAGCAATGGGCTCGAGGGCATCAATCCCGTGGGGAGGAGGAGGGACTGGTGGAGCGCGGTGGTGGTGAGCATCCATCTCCTCATCCACCACCGTCGGCTGCCCCTCCATGGCTTGAGCAAGGTGCCCATCCAATCGGGGGTGCCAACCGTGTCCGAAGGAGGAGAGAGGCGTAGAAGATGGGAGGGGGCAGCAGAAAGCTCGAGACGGGGACGGAGGATGCAGCAGGTGGTGGCTTCCGGCGGCTGTCGGCCCGACTCCTTGCTGTAAAGCGGTGGCACACCGTGGTGGTGGCGGAGGCGACCAACAGACGGTGGGTAGGGACGGAATCGTAGCCGGGAGTGGTGCGTCGGCGACAGCCGGCGGTGGATGGCGGCGACGGACGGTCAGTGCGGGCGGCGAGTGACCTTGTTCCCCTTTTCTCTCCGTCTCTCTCCTTGCCTCTCTCTCTCTCTCCCTACGAGAAGAATAAGGAAGGAGCGAGGGATTAGCGGTGGGTAGTGGGCCAGGGAAAGTATCAGGTGCTCCCATCGTTGGGATACTCCTGGTGCTCCAAATTCAAGAAAAACACTCTTAAATATTTCAAAAAATTCCGGACAAAAATGTGAATGTTCACAAGGAATGTGACTACAACCCTTAAAAATTTCAGGTCCAAATTCGAAATGCACACGGAGAAACAAAAAAGTGAAATCCAGATGTGAATAGTGTCAATGTTGCTTTTGTCCATTTTTTTACACTATTCATGCTAGATTTCACGTTTTTATTTCTCAATGTGCGTTTCTAGTTTGGACCTGAAATTTTTAGGAGTTGTAGTCACATTCCTTGTGAACATTCACATTTTTTCTGGACTTTTTTGAAACATTTAAGAATGTTGTTTTTGAATTTGGAGCATCAGGAGTACCCCAAGATGGGAGCACCCGATACTTCGCCAGTGGGCCAGGTCTAGATACTTCGGTGGCCTTCAGCGGCTAATCTTCAGGGAGCAGTAAAAAAGTCAAAAAGAAGGAAAAATAGGCAATGAATCAGAAGATGTGGCTGATTACGTGGCAACCTGATAGATGCTAACACGTGGCAGCCAGTAACAAATGGTGAAAGAGCCTCAAAATTCTGAGAAAGGAGCTGGCTTAGCCAGTTTAATATATAGTATATTATTATTATTATTATTTTTCTTACCCTACCCACTCATCATGGTGTTCCCCATCGCCTTGCGTTCATTCTGGCCAAGTGGAAAGCCGCGAGCATGGCCACATAGAGTTGGGAGGCTTTAGGGACTTCGACGTCAAGGAGCAGACAAACCTAGGCTGCTATGATATTCTTTGCGCTGCTAGCAGCTTAGTCTAAAGATTTTTTTTTTTTTGGGGCATCTGCCCATCTCGTGCATCTTCTCTGCTTGCTTTCTTCTAGGCGCGCGCAAGCAGGATTGGTGTCAAGATCGACTCGTTGAGATTACCGCTGTCAATTTTGGAATTATACATCTGTACAACAGTACAAGACACGGAGGAAAATAGTGTAAACTGCGACCGTAAACTCCACCCATGCATGCATGCATGCAGGCAGTTAACTTAGCTTGCTACTCAGATAAGATCTTAATTAGTTGCAATTAATCTGGTTCCTTCCCGTCCCGTGAATTGCATGCGAGAAACAAACCGTGCTAGAGGAAGACGCGAGCTTCGCTGCGCAGCATAATATTTGGATTTGACATGAATTGCACATCAGCACATCTATATATCTATATCTATACCTACTAATAAAGGGACTAACGCTTCTTCCTTCCGAATTTTTGTCCTCCTGTAATTTTCGTCCGTCCGTCATCAGCGTTGCCAAATTTTCGTCATTGAATTTACCTATATGTCAATATTAGGCCCATGGGACCTCAGCCAAAAAAAAAAAGTTTCCCATGGTGAGTCGAACTCCCAACCTACCAATCAGTTCTCAAGCACACGTCCAACCGACCAAGAAGCTTATGGTTGCATCAAAGGAATAGATTTCTATGTTTTATATTGTCCCACCTCGCTCCCTTATATAAAATCTAATCAATTTATATACAGGAGGCTTTATGAGTTAATTAAGCGGGTTAATTGAGGAGCAAATTAATGAGAGAGAGAAGAGCCGATCGGCTCATGCATGCAGCCAGGTCCACGCCTGTAGCTTGGCTAATTAAGCCGGGTATATAAGGAGAGCTTAATGAGCTAATTAAGCGAGTTAATTGAGGGGCGAATTAATGAGAGAGAGAAGAACCGATCGGCTCATGCACGCATAGGATTCGTGAGAGGGATTCCTAGATGGTGTGGTGGAATTAATAGGCGTGATCACGTGCCAAGTATGGATAGTCTCAGGACAAAAAGGGGTCCCGCTCAGGAAACCCGACGCCGAACGCGCGTTCAAAGGGGCCAGCGACGAGGAAGAGACGCCAGCGGCGAACATCACGCCGGGGATGCTGGGCAAGGCGGAGAAGGACCTCGAGCGTGCGAACGCGAGCTTCCGTCCGGAAGGCAAAGGACGCGGACCTGGAGAACCAGAAGGCGGAGTTCGGCACGCTGTGGCGGAAGGAGGGTACGTCCTCGGCGTCCGTCCCATGGCTGGAGGAGGAGCTTAGCCGGGTGATCTTCGAGCAGCTCGTCGTGGCGTGCCATGGCGGAAGGAGGGTACGTCGTCGGTGTCCGTCCCATGGCTGGAGGAGGAGCTTAGCCGGGTGACGTTGGAGCAACTCGTCGTGGCTCAGGCAAGAGCGAAGGACAGCGGCAAGGGAGGAAGACGACGCCCGAATAGCTAGGCACGGCAAGAGGCGGGGCGACCGAAGGAAGGCGAGCGGCACAGGAGGAAGTCGCCATAGTCAGGAAGGAAACACGCGTGGCCAGGGGTGCCGCCCAGGCAACGGGATCCGGCTTGCCTGCTCCCTCCCCATGCTTCCATCCGTGCTCCCACCTCATCCTACGGCTGTCTTTTTTCCTTTTTCCTTTCTAATCTAATCATCTCCCCCCCTGATTTTAAGTGGGTGGGGCCGGGCCTTATTTTGTTCCAATCAAATCAAGCCACGTATGCTGGAGCACGGATGGGCGCACGCGAGGGGAGCAGGCAAGTCTCGTCCCAGGCAACGGAGGCGCGCCTGGAAGCCGTGACCCGGGGAGATTCCCGTGGCCAACGCGTTGTTGCAGCATGAAAGTGTAAATTCTTGCGGTCCTCGCTTAACAAGTTGTTGGCCCACAAAGACACGTGGCCCTCTATTATTGGCCCTGCAGAATAATTCCTGCAGGGATCCATTCATCTGAGCCGGACCAGAAATAATTCAATCTTTATCTCAAAAAAAAGAAAGAAAGAATTCAATCTCAGCTTCAATTTGTACTGCAGTGCCGGTTGGATCGGGGTTTGTGTCCTTCACGGACTCAACTACGACGTTAAAGCCGAAAAAAGAACGAACATCATCCACAGCTCAATTAGGATTACACAATATATTGGACTAATATATATACACAGGTTAGCATCATATATGCCTGGACGATTTATACACAGAAGCAAATACAAAATAAATTATCCTAGAAGTCATGGTCAAAGAGTCCAATCTCAATGAAGCTGTTGTTGATCAAAAAGAAGATGACATGCTTAAGGTCCCTGAAGGTGGACATGCTAGAGGTGGTATGGAGGAACAGTTGCATCGAGGTAAATTTATTACTTTAATATAAAAGGGTTGCGTGTAGGACATTTTTATTGTCTGATGTCAGTGTGATATGCTTCGTCACTATATATCTATGGTCCGATCTTCAACGCCGTACTGAAATCGGACGACAAATATTGTGTGTATATCAGTGCTCTTACTTCAATATAATTTTTTGTTTCCTAAATTGCATTCAGAAAAAACCCGACACGCTATTAACACATTCAGTTGACTCATGCATGCTTATTTCAAATTTTGTTTAGGGACACCGCACTACAAAATATATTATTTGAACCAAAGGATATAATAAATGAAAGTAGTTTAGTTATTAAAATAGCTTGGGTAATTATGCGTCCATGTATATCTGTATGTTTGTCGGAATTTTTTGAAAAGCAAAAATATGAATTTTGAATTTTGTAAATGGAGGCCTCCATCGAGCTCGGCTTCCAAAAGCAATTTTCGATGTAGAAATAACAAATATATTCTTATGTTAATGTCCAATGTAATTAAAGTAACTTACAAGTAGCTACATATGTTCTATTTATGATGGAAAATCTAACCAGTTTCTTCTTTTTCATAACAGATTCATACGATATACAAAACTCACATGCAGCGAAGCAATTTGGGTCGCTATCTACAGTCCTGGATGCCAAGGAACAAAGAAATAAAAGATATAGAGAGCGGTATGCACGGATGACCAATGAAGAAAAGCAGGAAAAATTGAAAAAGCGACGCCAAGCCTATCAACAAAACAAAACAATTAAGGATTCAACTCAATTGCAAAAAAAAATGCACACAAGGGAGGAAGAAATATGCAAATATGGAGCTAGCACAAAAGACAAAAAAATGCGCAAGAGAAAGGCAGAAATATGCAAATATGCGGCCAGAGCAAAAGAAAGCTAGAATAAGACAAATCACAGCTAACCGTGAGTTGAAGCGCAACACACCATGCAAAGAATCAATTGTGATGGAGAACTCAGCATATGTCGCAACAGAAAAGGAAGTTAGTACATCTATACGACGAAGACTTCACGGTTAGCATACACACAATAGAAGCATATATGATGCACGGTCAAAATCACTCTTATGTGTTTCTTCACATGCTTTTCCTTCTTTACACCATTCATCTCGAGAATAAAACTAACCACATGCTTCATTTGGTTTTGTGTAATATTGAGATATGTGTGCATGCTAATTTTCTTTCCCCCGTTGCAACGCACGGGCATGTTTCCTAGTGTAAATTAAAGAGCTCTTGCATGTAATAAATTTGGAGGAAACTTATATTTTTAGGGAAGAGGCAGCTTACCTCCAATTTCTGTTAGACAAATCAAGGAAGCAAGCATGTGGTAATTGGAGATCAAAACTGATGACAGAGAGCGTGTAAGCTTAATCAAATAGCAAATCACCCAGGATCATTGGAGAGGGTCAGAACCTCCCCCCTGCCTGAGCGTTCTTTTCCCAAAATGAAACCACTCACAAATGAGACCAAGTAATGTTAATCACCCAAGAGTTTTATCGACTCAATAGTGTCATCTATCTATGCACTGGATACTCTAAAGACACAAAATTATAACCTCAAGCATGCAAGATCTGTTTTGCAGAAACACGATCTACCTAAATAGTAAATACTAACCACAGCAATATGACGTTTCAATGTATGGATGCAACTATAGAAAAATGTAAATTCTAGTCAGGTCAGTCCACTATATAATTGTTGAACGCCAGGCCAGAAACAAATATAGGCATCACCATCTCAAAATTATAGATACACACACATGCATCTCCCTCTGGATCAAAGCACCGACCTTGCGGAGGGAAAGCTAATCATAAAACCATGAAGGTTGCAGAGCGAAAACTAATCACTAATGAATACACACATCTTCTGCAATGCATCAATTTTATAAAATCAACTTGCAATAAATAGAGCTCTATCACCAATCCTATTGAAGGAAACCTGTGGAACTTGTTCAAACATGAAAGAGGAAGTACATATATATTTAACAACTTTCAAACACAAACTTTGCTGGCAGTCGAGCTATGGAAATACAAAATATATATAAGATCTAGAGGAAGTAAGAAAGGTAGAATCAAGCCATGTAGCTACCACAGTTTCTATTAATGGAAAGCATTTGCATATTACATAACCATTTTGCATCACATCTAATAATACACGAAATATACTAATTTTTTACCCTAGTATTAGTTTAATCTCCAGATCATTCCTTTAGTTATATAAAGCAAAACAGATAATCCTACTTGCGACAATATGTTACCTTATCATTTGCTACGTCCATAAATAAATCCTGAAATCAATTCTTTTCTAAGGGGTGAACATGCAGGTAAATTCATATAACCCTGCGGTAAAAATAGTAATGTGATAGTGAGCATACTGAGAGGGCATGGGAGGGGAACAACAATTCGGAGCAGTGTATGCAGCAGGAATTCCTTCATGCATCTCGAGTTCACTTATAATCTCAGAAATTCCATATGAGAGCGTTAGCTTATGTTTTCTTGAAAAAGAATGTGCCCCCAACAAAGTAAAAGTAGTGAACTGGTAGCACATGTCATGAAAAATATGAAATTACTGATTTTCGGGAAATGGGAGTCAGTATTTCAAATTATCGGGGGAAATAATGACATGGCGCATCACCCAAAAATGACCCAACATCTTTTTTGACCTGAGCAATGAACCTCTAAATTTCATAAAGATGTTCTACAGTGTAATCTCTATTTTCAGTAATGAGAATGTTAAAAAATTGGTGATTCTAAAAAAGGTCACATGATCCACAAATTTTAATCTAGGCTATGCAAACAAATTAACTGTGCTTGTACGACTTTCAATAATGAAATAGAAGTATGCAGTTGCAATAAACAAACAAAAAAAAGGCATTCACCTTTCTGGATCTAGGTAGAGAGAGTCAACCGCGTGGTCAGTGGCGGAGCATGAACTAAATTGTAGAAGGGGGCAATTGAACAAACTATGCTACAAAATTGTAATCATCATTTACCCACTTACTCCTTATTGTTTCTAAGCACAAACTAATGATACTTAAATTACAAATTTCAATAAGAAAGACAATGGATGCTAGCTAAGAAGAATGGAAAGATTCCTACCACATCAAATACAGATGAAGTAAAGAAGTTAACTATAAAATAAATTTACATCCCAGTTCTCCCCTGTACAGCTTTAGTTCGACAGCTTTGACATCCTGGAGAACACATGGTGGGCACGCTTCTAAGTAACAGTACTGAAATTGGCCCTCACACATCTCAAAGAGAGAGAAAAAAAAATAGACCCTCACATTCTATCCTGAAGACCTGGACTAATTTATTATTGAACATGTTGTACATTCTGTAGTTGAATTCCTGCTACTCAAAAGAATAAAATTAGTATATGTTAGCCTAGAGAGAAATCGATGGTGAAAGCATGCATTGGAATGCTACTAAAAAGAATAAAATTAGTGTATATTAGCCTAGAGAGAGAGAGAGTTAGTGGTGAAAGCATGCATTGGAATATAGCAGGGAGATTAGGGAAAATTTGTGAGCCTGCCGTTTATGCTGGTTGAAGAACAGGAGACCAGGAGGTGAGCGCGACGCGATGGGGCTTGGTCTCGGAAGTGGCGACACGACGGGATTGTCGTGAGAAGGCCACGTGGCCGGCGGCGGCGCCGGAGGTGTCATATAAAGGCTACCATGGCTGCTGGCCGGCGTTGAGGAGTCGACCACTAGCCCCATCAAGCAAAAGCAGATCTGGCAAAGGTGGCCAATCCAATACATTGTCTATGCACTACAATGTTCTAGCAATTTATAGTTTGGTGACGGTAGGTACAACAGATAAGAGATTTCCAATTTTATTTTATGCCCTTACAGGTGTAAAAATTATATGTATTCTGGTTTGTTATTTGCTAGGTCGCACGCATCAAGGAAAGGCATCCACTCACACCTGTTCTAACAAAACCATGGACCTCTTATTCGTTTGCTTGAATTTCTGACAAACTAAAGGACAACTGCAAAATAGAACCATACAGACTGCAATACTTCCTATAAATGGGTATGCAGAGAAAATCACAGTATGAAGCTTAACCTATGTAGTAGGCCTTAACACGTAAGAAATTACTAAGATCAAATTTAGTTAATAAAAGAGAGAAATCCATATTACATCCTCGAACTACCACCAAAGTCTAAAACACAACCTTGAACTACAAAACCGTCCAGTTTACAACCCTCAACTTTCAAAACAGGACAAAAAACAACCTTGGGCTGGTTTTTGACTGTTTTTGACCGGTTTTGATTGGTCAACACACTACACCATGGCAGAAATTAGGGACGCACCATATCTGCCGGGAAAACATGGCAGTGGAGGCAGAACATCTGCCGGGAATGATCTTTGCCGGCAATTATGAACTGCCCTTGAAAGTCCTGTCGGGAAAGACAATTCCCGGCAGTTACAAGTAACCCCAGCAGATGCTCTGCCCTACATGTCAGCAGCTTTGCCGGCAGTTAAATGTATTCCTGGCAAGTAGTTTTTTCCCAGCAGTTCAACAATTAAGGGCAGATAGCCGACTTCCCGGCAGTCTTTGTGCCTGTAATTGTAGTCTCTGCAAGCACACAATTCCGTATAAATAGTTGAATAGTTATCATTTACGTCCACTCAATTTACAACACACATGCACAATAATTAAAGTTACATCCCTTAAGATAATGTGTGTGTGTGCCGAGTGCAGTATTACAAGACAGCCAAAAGCAGAAAGATCCATCATGTCTACATGCATACATAGGCATGCATTTATAGGTTCATAAGTCCAATATTACATCATGGACAAAAAGACAAAATATAAGGTCTGGTTTTGGTTAGAAACATATCAAGTAGAAGATCCTTTTAGCTCACAGAACACACCAGTTGAAACTTCTGGATGCAAAAGCATTATACCAGTGACCTGAAAAAAAAAAGAAATGGCAAAATAGATCAGATTGATCGGAAGAACACATGTTCCACAAATGCACAATTGTAAGCAAGCAACTACTTCGATCAGGATTTACAAATGAAGAGCATACGAGAGGTTCCACAAATAGAAGTGGACAACTACTTGCAAGCAAGAGCAGGTCAGGATATACAATAAACCATACTGTAACCCAGACTACAACTGTGGGTTTGCACATGAAATTAAATCTAGTAGACATGCACAGATGGCATACAAAAAATTTCCTAAGAAAGCGTCTTTAGCAAAGGTCTAAACATAAAAGTTCCATGGGCTGAAAAAGAAGTACCACCCTGTACTTCGCATTCCACAAGGCACGCACATAATGTGTGTTATGTACTCATAAGAACGGATTATGCACTTGCTGTAGTTAAGGTTTTCACTTGGGAAATCATCATTGACTACTTCGGTCAGGTTTTACTTATCCAATTTAATGGAATAGAATGACTTAACTTGAAGTTGCTATGTTTATTATAAGCGAATATGGCAAGCTATGATTACTTTTCAGTAGAATGGCACTTGTGGTCAGAACTATAATTGTAATTTTAAAAGAACTAAAATTTGTAAGGCACTGCCAGGGCGCCTTATCGCCTAAGCGTCTAAGGCAGGACGCCTTAAAAACAATGGTACCCACCTACCAAAAAGAAAATTAGGAGAACTGGAAAGAAAGAGAAGTTAAGGATGCAATTTTTATGCAAGATAAAAGATAGACTTTTCTTGAAAATTACTTCTCAAATTCTCAATGGTCAAATTAAAGTCACTGCATGAAAGGAGGGTACTTTTTCAGAAAACTACTACAATAAGTGATGTCCATTCCACTGATAGTGTCCTCTCTACATGATATGGATTAGGAACGATATCACTGGAGGTTTCATTTCTGTGGATCTCTCAATTATTTCAACTTTTCAAGGACAATTTCTCGATATACTACCAAAAATTTACGCACACAGATTGGCAATGGTACAGTCTATCTGATTAATAGAAAGAGCATCATTATTTAGTATCCTAACATCTTGACATACTAACTACTAAAAAGTTCTTTGCATATATAAAGGAACATATTAAAATGGATTATTCCATCTTCTTTTTTGAGGGGTAAGATGGATCATTCATTAAATTTGAATTGTTTGCTACATATTGCTCCCAGTAATGCACCACTAATTTATCCTTAAAGCTAATTTATTGAATCTAAATTATTCCATTGCAATTTCCTACATAATATTAGCTCTTCAAACCTGCAGGTCACTGAATCAGAAAATTGCACTCCATTATCCTCACAATTAGTCTCTGTAATTATAATATGTCACCCATTGAGGTGTGTTCTCCCATCTCTAACACTATGATCCGGTGATGCCAGAATAGTACAAAATCTCAGATCAAAAAACAGATTTAACTAATGCTAAACAAATTGATGATTTTCTCAAAATTTTCTCCAGGAAAAGAGCACACCTCTTGCTGATCTTGCAAATGTAGTCGTCTACATGAATGGAATATTCACAGCAATTGACATGCCCGCTATCTTTCCACTATGACCATTCGCCCACCAAACTGCTGCAAGCCTGCAGCTGCACGATGCTGCAATTTCCATATGCGTAAATGTTTCTGTTGTAAAACAGCAAAAACTGATAAGAGGATATATCCAGAATCTTTAAATGTGAAGATTTAGCACCTACTGAATGTAGACAGCGCCTACATCTATAAGCTTCAAGAAAACAAACTAGCTATCCAAATTAGATTGCATGACATTTTGAGCCATAATTATGGAAAAATCTGAAGTATATTGTTGAACAATGATGCAATTCTGAATTTGCAAGGAAGGATATAAAATTCCATGTTGCTGGATGCACGTAATGCAATAACAGGTTTAGCAGCCAGCCATACAAAATTAACTAGTCAGTATGTCAGGAACTGAGGAAAGAATTAGAGGATTCAGATTCCAATGTGGGATTGGGGGGGGGGGGGTCATGGCTGCACTTGCTCACCACTGCCTCGTTTGCACATCGTTGGATCGTAAGCTGCTATGTTACATCATGAGTCACTCTGCTTCTTCTCCAGATGGAGGATGAGCAGCTCACCTCCCAGCCACAACGGCCGCCCGTGCTCCATCAGTCTCGACGTGGCACAGTGCATGACTACCACCACACAGAGGACGCCGGGGCGCACGGTCGTCCTTCTCCCCCACCTACACGATGTAGCAGTGTCCGCCACCCTCTAAGCGAAGCCCTGCTCCAGCCGCAATGACGCCGCCCCGTGCTCCCTTCCCCTCCTCCACAACCAAGCCGCCGCCCGTGCTCCTCCACCGATTCTCGATCGTGGCGGCCAGATCCGGCACGGACGCGCGTGGCGGTGGCCAGATCCGGCAGGATGCGCACGATGGCACCCAGATCCAGGCGTGTGGCGGCCCCCCACGACCCTGTCCTCCCTCTCTCTGTCTCAATTGGCATGGGTGGGGGAAGCGGGTGCTGCGGCATGGTGGTGGGGAATGGACCAGGAGCCCTGGGCGGGGCTGTGTGGATGCGGGGATGGGGGGATGGGGATGCGGCGGTGTTCACGGCGATGAGTGCGGCGGCTAGGTTGGTTTCATAGGGAAGAAGTCGTGGGGAGTGGGGAAAGAAAGTAATTTTAGGGTCGCTTGGCACGTGGAGGCTGCTTCGCGTAACTTCTGCTATTTTGTTTGTCCTGCGGTCCTGTGTGACTCCGCGCGCTTCTCTCTCAAAAATTTTTTACCCCGCGCCAACTTGGTTACCGGCATTGCATTCGTCCTCGTTTTGATTCCAGGGCAGTTGTGCTGACCTTGAAGTTGCTGGCAGATACATTGCCTTTCTTACAATATTATTTCCGACAGATATTTCGACCTACAAATGTTTGCCCGGCAGTTAAAGTTTTACCGGCATTTAACTGACCAGAAATCTTTACTTTTCCCTGCAGTTGATTGCCCCTACAGTTTTACCGTGGTGTAGTGACATCCCAGTCAGCGCCAACTCAGCCACCACGTCATCATGTCCCACATAACCCTATCCCCTCTCTCTCTTCTCACTCATCTCTCCCTCCCGTGCCCAACCGCCGCCTCCTCCCCTCGTCCCTGGCCCGCTCAGCCAGACACGCCGCCACCACCGCCCCTCGTCACCGGTGACCGGCGGCGCCGCCCCGCCCTCGTCGCCTGCTTCCTCGTGGCCCGGCCACACAAAAGCCAGCCACGCAGCGTGCCGGCCCATGGCCCTTGACGTGCGTACAGGCATGGTCATGACCTTTTGGAGCTGATCGGGAGGTGGAGCAGCATCGCCACATGCGCGTTTCTCCGCCCGACCTCGGGCCTGCTACCTAGGTTGAACTTTATTGGTCGCCTAACCAACAATGGACTCGGCCGCCACCGCAGCGGATTTGATTTATTTGGAAACGGCGACTTTCGGTCAAGTGTTTTAGCGACTCTGCAGATCACCAACGGTAGAAAAACTCTGCCTTGCACCAACGGTGTAGATCTAGCAGACGATGAAGATGTAAAAATGGAAAGTAATTGGCGAAGTGCTGTCATGGTGTAAAAATGGATAGCTATTGGCGAAGAGCTATTTAAACGCAGTATCTATGAATGGCTAATCTGATAATAGGACATTCAACCCAATGTGCTTTTCAAACTGTGATATATGATAAGTGGTATATCCATACTTCGGGAAATCTTGGCAGCTGAGGAATAACTGGTTCTACAATAGTATTTTGAGTAAACACTACCCTCCACGGGTGATCCACTACCTTATATTTTTCTCTTTCTCTTTGAATCGATCAAGGAAATACAATAGGGAATGGAGTGAAGAGGTTGGTCGAGTGGCAGTTTTTATTTTCATGTTGCCTCTTCTTGTTGGTAGTTTCTTGACTGCCGTGATGGAGCGCGTTGTAGAGGTGGCTTCAGTGACCGCATTTTGGTTGAAACCTCGATTTGGTTGGCCACAGGGAAGGAGAAAGCAAGGTACACGACGGTAACGACGTTGGCTGTTCTTCTTGCGTAGGTGAATGCACCGAGAAAGAAGAAATCTTAGTTATTTTTAGGATTTTTTCTTTGGTTATTTCTTTTGGATTACTGTTCATGTGAATGCATAGTGCTGGTTAATTGTTTTTATTGTTCTGGTTTATTTGGGTGTATTGTTATGGGTTACAATTCAGATATTATTTCGGTTCATGGTTCAGGTGGGTTAATGTTTTCGGTTTATTCCAGTATTGTTTCATTTCACTGGTTTTACTGTTCCGGGTCGAGGGAGGAGGAGTCCCAGTTTTTTTTTTCTTTTGGATTATTGTTTACGTGAATGCATAGTGCCATTTTACTTTTTTTTCCGGTTTATTCGGGTGTATTGTTCTGCGTTATAATTTGGTTACTGTTTCGGTTTTATTGTTCGCGTGGGTTAATGTTTTCGGTTTTTTCAGGTGTTATTCCGTTCTACTGGTTTTACTGTTCTGCCTTATTTGGGGTTGTTGTTTCGCTTTATTTGGGCTATTGTTTCGGTTAGTAGTCCTGAGTTTATTCGGATAATGTTCCGGTTTTTGTTCGGGTATTTGTTAGTGTACTTCTAAATGTTGTCATATTGTAAAAATGGGCAGCAATCTGTTAAGAAATTATTTTCCGCATGGATTACTGTTCATGCAAATATGCTGTTTCGGCCTACCTTTTTGTGCCCCGGCAACACTATCATCGGAAAGGATCAAGAGACGACTGAGACGGCTGTGCATCGGTACACCGTTGTTGAGAAATGATGTATTCAAAATTCAAAATCCTAACCCTCTATATAAGGACGCGAGGGTGGAGAAGGGGAAGAGAAATGATGTGCAAAAAAATCCTAGTTTAAAAAAAAAACGTGCGAATTTTTCTCCGTCGAAGCTAAAAAAAGTAGGTGAAAAAATCAGATTCTTCAGAGAACTGTACAAGCAGCGTACTGTTTCTGGCGATGTTACTGTTCAAGAGGGGTACTGTTCACTGATATCGTCATAAATTGAACAGTACCCTTTAAAAAAATATCAAAAAAACAAGGTAAAGGGAATTCTTCCCGCTTTAGTATAGTAGTATATTTGATAGCCAAAGAGCCGCAAACAGCAAATTTAGTACAAAATTATCCATATACATCGCTAACATCACAAAAACAACCAGAAAGTACTGCATAAACGGCTAAAGCCGCCACTATACCTGTGACAGGCAGAGGAGGGCCAGTCATACCAGTGAAGTGCAGATAGGCGCCCATCACTGGTAAGTCCATGGCCGGCGGCTGCAGTACATATGAGTGACGGGCACGGTTTCGTGCCCGTCACGGGTATGGTGTATGGAACCACTTGGGATGGCCCAATTTATTGGTGCCGTGTGGCTTTGGGCCGCCCGCCACTGATACAGGTACCAGTGCTAGGCGGTTAAAAGCGCCCGTCACAGGTAGTGCTCCGCGGCGCCGGCTCGGGGTCTGCTTACCAGTGATGAGCACCCTGAACAGGCCTGTCACTGGTAAGCTGTGCCTATAAAAGTCAGCAGCGAGCTTGCTGCTGGCCAGCTCGTGCACCTCCCTTGGCCATCAACAAGCTTGCCGCCGCCGCTGAGGCCCTAGGAAGCCAACCCCCCTCCCTCTTCTGCCCCTACCCGACCTCTCACCCTAGCTAGCCCTCTCTATCCTCCGTAAATCTAGCTAGATCTACACCTAGATCTCACCACTCTCTTCCCATAAATTTCTCCACCTACCATATACATTTCCTCCACCCTCTAATATATCTCTTGCTTCATCCTTCCCGGAAGATCTCCCCTCATCGAAGATCTCCTCCCTCACCGATGTCTTCGGACATCGTTGATTTGAAAAATGAAGAGGAGAAATGAAATCAAATGTTTGTGACAAATTAATTTTCGTATAGTAGGGATCGATCGATCGATATGGATCGAAGTTGAATGTACGATGGCGATCGGATGGCACATAGTTTCGAAAGATTTGGGAATGAGTTTCTTGATGTCACTGAGCGAGATATGGTGCGGAAGGGTGCCACAAAGATATGTTGTCCATGTCGTGATTGCAAAAACTTAATGATGTACGAACGTAAATTTGTATTTTTGCACACGCACATGGTGTGATGGAGTTTCATGGAAGGTTACACATGGTGGACATGTCACAGTGTGGAGGGTGAGGTTGTTGTCAATGACGAAGGGTTCAATGAAGAAGTAGCACATGAAAAGCCGGAAGAAGATGTGATGGATTACGAAGGTGCCGAAGCCGATACGCGGGGCACGTGGGACAATTTGGCCGAAATCCTCTAAGACCCACATGTGTAAGAGCAGGTGGTGATAGACACGGAGAATGATAGAGAGACTGCGAAGTTGGAGACACTGGTGAAATATTCGGAAACTCTCTTGTATCCTGGTTGCGATCCCAGTACACGCGCCTCTCGGTCACCCTCGAACTCCTAAGACTCAAGGCACTCCACAACTCTACAAACACAAGCCTCGATGAGACATTGGAGTATCTTGCAAAAGTTCTTCTGGAGGGGAACGTGTTGCCTACGAGTTACGATGAGGCCAAGAAGGTTGTATGCGCTCCTGGATTGGAGGTGCAGAGATACCACGCGTGTCCGAATAACTGCATCATTTTTCGTAACCTGTATGAGGAGCTAAAAAAGTGTCCAGAGTGCAAAACATCCCACTTACGGATATCAATCCAGCCAATGTGTCCATGGATACAAAGGATGTGTTAAGTTTATGGAAGATACAACAAGATTTCTCCTACCGGGCTCTAGAAAAATCATGTACATGGGCCATCGAAGATGGCTTCAAATGAATGACTCATGGAGACAAGAAAAGGAAAAGTTTGACAATACCGTTGAGATCCAAGGAACACCACGTAGGAAGAGTGGGCAAGATATCTATGATCTGTTGAACTCTTGGGCCGAGGTACCTAAGATGGGAAAGATGCAAAAGCCGATAAAGCTGCCGGACAGCGTATGGAAAACAAAATCGGTATTTTGGGACTTGCCTTACTGGCATTATCTCGACATGCATCACTGCATAGATGTCATGCATATTCACAAAAAATGTCTGTGAGAGCTTGCTTGGTCTCTTGCTGCACATGACAGACAAGACAAAAGATGGACCGAAGGCATGCGGTGACATAATAAAATGGGGATAAGAAAAGAGTTGTGGGCAACCGAGCCGAGGACCAAGTTGGGCAGGGTTGGTGACAAAAAAATCAAGATGGACGGTGCCGCTGTTTGTTACACTCTATGACCAATTCGATGACCGGGATACGGAAGAAGGTGATGATGATGAAAACTCATGCCCCACCAAAAGGAGCAGACCTTCAAACGCCGCGTGTCCCTATCCAAGACACAGTCATACCGAAGGGCTAACATATACCAGGAAGAAGATCAAGACTACCGTTGAGAACACTATCAAAGCTGGCGAAACTTAGTAGCAACAAGATCAGGAATGCAAAGCCTGTTGACAAAATTGTCAGTGTACCTTTTCATATGTTTATTTTTGGACTCAATTAATAATGTATGTTAAATTTGTATGTGCAGAACTAATGATGTTTGTAAATGCTACTATTGAGGAAATGATGTATGTTTGTATGTGCTACAATCGAGGAAACGATGTATGTTTGTATGTGCTACTATTGAGGAGATGCTTGAGTTACAAAGCAATGTATAGTTCAACTTTGAGTAAAATGCACCATAAGTCCTATAACTATCCGAGGTGTGTCAAGTTAGTCCTAAAACTTTAAAAGTGCATATTCAGGTCCTAAAAGTTTATAAGTTGTTCATCACAGGTCCTACGCAGGCCAGACCGAGTCTGACTTGCTTATGTGGCAAGTTGACCATCACCACGTCGGAGCGCGGGCCACGTCAGCGACACTGTTGCACAATACTGTTCACAACACTATTCGTAAATCTGGAGTTTCCTGAACCAAAAAATCCACGAAAACACACTGCGCACTGTTCACAATTCCAGATTTTTTGGGGAAATGATTTTTTTCAGAGTTTTTGGATTTTTCCAGATATGAACAGTGCGTAAAACAGTGTATTTTATGATTTTCTCAGATTTCCTAGAAATTTCTAGATTATGAACAGTGCATAGCAGTGTATTTTCAATCAATTTTCCAGACTTTTCGGGGAATTTTTTTCCCAGAAAATGATTTTTTCAGAGTTTTTGGGAAATTCCAGATTATGAACAGTGCATAACAGTGCGTTCGTGTACTTTTTTTGTAGAAAATGATTTTTAAAAAAAAATTATGGAAACTCCATATTTATGCACAGTGCAGATTTTTTTGTTCGGGGAAACTCCAGATTTACAAACAGTACTGTGAACAGTGCGCCGACGTGGCGATGGTCAACTTGCCACATAAGCAAGTCAGACCCGGTCTGGCCTGCGTAGGACCTGTGATGAACAACTTATAAACTTTTAGGACCTGAATATGCACTTTTAAAGTTTTAGGACTAACTTGACACACCTCGAATAGTTATAGGACTTATGGTGCATTTTACTCTTCAACTTTTGTGAAATTGTCTAAAAATTTAAAAATAGTCTAATGAGGTCATAACATGACCCCATACCAAATTTCATATTTTTTAGGTCACATTTAGATTTTATAAAAAAAGGATTCATGTAAAAGTTTGATTTTTTCCAAAGAAATTTTTAAATTTTTTATTTATTTTCTAGACAGGAGCTAGAAAGTTACACAAGTACTTGAATACGGATTTTGTTTCCATTTAGAGGCCTTTTTAAAGATACATGTAGTTTGAATTTTAATTATATCCAGTAAATAGCTAGAAATTCCTTTAATGCGTAAATAATAGCAAATCATTTCAGAAAAATGCTTAACTTTGACATGAACAATGTAATGTAGTACGTTCCATGTAGAATTTTTTTGGAGATTTTTAGATTAATATTTTTTGAAGGTATTACACATGGTGCCTTAACTTGGTATTTCAAAAAATAGAAAATACCAATTATTACATAACAAGATGGAACATGAAGGTATATTAGCTTATAATTATGTAATATCAAGTTGTAGTCCAAAACTCAAGTGCAAATGATGAAGAAACTATTTCGTAGAGTTCGAACTTCATACTTTGCCTTTGAATGCTATGATGCTTCCTAGGAGATGCTTGAGTTACAAAGCAATGTACAATCCAACTTTTGTAAAATTGTCTGAAATTTTAAACACAGTCCCATGATGTCATAACATGACTCCATGCCAATTTACATATTTTTTAGACCATATTTTGATTTTATAAGAAAAGAAAAACCAATAAGATGCATGTAAAGGTTTGAATTTTTCCAAGAAAATGTTTGAAATTATTATATATTTTCTGGACAGGAGCTAAAAAATTACATAAGTACTTGAATATGAGCTTTGTTTCCATTTTGAGGCCTTTTTGAAGATACATGTTGTTCAAATTTGAATTATATGTAGTAAATAGCTCGAAATTTATTTAATGCCTAAGTAATACCAAATGATTTCAGCAAAATACCTAAATTTGACATGAACAATGTAATGTATTATATTCTACGTAGAAAAAAATTGGAGCATTTTAGATAAATATTTTTGAAAGTATTACACACGGTACCCTAACCCTAACATTAACCAAACCCCAAACTACCCCTAACCCCAAACCCAAAATAACCCTAACCCTAACCCTTACCATTGATGAGCGGCCCCTAAGCACTCGTCACTGGTAACTAACACATATATATCCGCCACGCAGGACTTGACAAAAATTTCGCCAAGTCCCGTGCACTCTCGTAGAGAACCTAGCTGCCAGACCCCTCGCTCCGCCGCAGGCAGGCAGCCACTTCCCCGCGCAGTCACTCCAACAAACATCTCTCCCTACGCCTCTCTCCCTAAAGCCACCATCCCCCCTCGCCTCTCTCCCCAAAGCCAGAGCTCACCGCCACCCCAAGCTGCTTCGCCTAAGACTCCGGCCGCCAACCCCAGAGCTTCTCTTTCCCACACCACTGCTCCCCTGCCTCAGCTATGACTTAGGCTACCGACACCCTGCTTCACCATGCGCCACTGAGACCCTGCTTCGCCGCCGCTCCTCTACTTTGGCTACGACTCTGGCAGAAGTTCATCCGCTCCCTTCGACCCTCTGCTCTGCCACCTCTGGCCCTCTGCTCCGTCACCACCTCCATAAGCATCCACTCCTTTCCCCTATTTTTTTAGAAATTTGGTGATTATGCAAATTGGTAAAATTTGGCGATTGTGCAATTTGTGATTTTACAATTTTATTTCTGATGAAATATGTGTGATGAAATATTTGTGATGAAAATTTGCGATGAAGCCCTAGGTAATGGTGATTATTTGTGTTCAATATTTGTTAAATTTGTGAATGTATGTGATGAAATGTGTGCCTGTTGTACCGGCCATCGAGCTGAGGCAACGATTGTTGTTTTCTTGATATATTTTTTTGATTCTCGATCTTATATATTTTAGCAAAGGTCAAGCCAACATTTTCTATTTTTATCAACTTGATTTATTAGGGATCTTGTGATTTATTATGATATTTATTCTTTTTATTTAGTTAAAAAATGGCCAAAAGAAATTCCTCGACATCGCCGACCCGGGTAGATGACCCGACAGCATACCGAGTTATGGAGGGGCCAATAGAACCTGATATGGGCCTTGAACAAATCTCTAAGGGGGGCCGTCATCATTGACGACCCTACCACCCAGGACAACAACGAGCACGACTCGTCCGATGATTAATTGAATGAAGTGTCTCTCACTACAAGGTCCGATCATGAAGAAGAGACTGGTCTTGAAAACGAGCAGGCGGTGGAGGCTGCAGCTTGATATCCCTAAAGTGCAAGGGATCGCACCAGTCTTCGTTTGGAAGTATTACAACCCTAATTTATATTCGACACAAGGGGAGCAAAAGAATATTCACAAGCCTTAGCAGTTGAGTTGTCAATTCAACCACACCTGAAAACAAATACTTGCTCAAGGGAATTTATTAGTAGCAAATGCGGTGAAGTGAATGTTGTATGTTTGTAGAAAAGTAAACCAAAGCAGAAAATACCCTACAAATGCCAAGTATCATCTGTCTTAAACAGTTGTAGAAAATGTATGCATGGGGATGGACATTGGGATGTTCCATGGTTAATATCAATCATTTAATAGAGAAATTCATTAGGTGCAATCTCTAGCTCATGTTCTCTAATCATTGCAGTCATGTATTCATATATAGTTGAATGTGCTTATTTCTAAGAACTTGCCCAACATCTATTGTCCTACACTCCCATGTACCAGGGTCACACTTGAAACTAAGGGTGATTAAGGTGTCCTTTTTGAGACAAATGGAACAACGCATTAACACTTTATGAATACACGTGTTCCTCAAGTTATAGCTATCCATTGATATCCATGTCTGTCACGCTCAAGGTCACCGGTTCAAGACTATTACAGGTGCATACAAGTTGCAGGTATGATCCAAACATAATAATATTAATGAAAATATACAGGGTTCATATCTGAAACCATATCACTCGGGCCCAAGTGTCAAGCATTAAGCATAGCAAAGTCATAGCAACTTCAATTCTAGAATTATCATCATACTATGGATCAATCCCCGATAAAACATAAGGCTGCTACAAGATTGGCATCATCCAATTCCCATCCATCCCATGTGCCTACAGCAGATTACTCACACATGGTTGGGGAAAGCAGGGTAGCGATGAGGGAGAAGGGGTTGATGGAGTCGATGGTGAAATTTCCCCCTCTTTGGAGGAAGGATATGCCTCCAGACAGCCCTCCGAGAAGAAGATCAGCAATGGCGGTGGTTTCGCTTTGCGGAAAATTGCCTAAAGAATTCTAGACGAGGTTTTGAGGTATTTAAGAATCAGCGGCACCGCAACTGACAGGAAAGGTGCCCCATCAAGGTAGCCCAGCCCTCGGGCACCTCACCAGGTCGCCTGGGCTTTGTGGGCCCCAACCAGGTCCTATTTTTTGGCTGGTGTCCTCTTTTGACGTAAAAATGTCCTCTGATTTTTTTAGATTTTTCCAGCGTGTAGAAAATACCTTTTTTCCCTGAAACCAAAATCACTAGAAAAGAGCAGCTGGGACTTGGTACTTTATTAATATGTTAGTTAAAATAAATCATAAAACATTGCATATTCGGCATTAATATAGCTTGAAAGATACAAAAATTATAGATACATTTAGGACGTATCACACCTAAGCCAAAAAAGGCACGCAGGCCTAAAAAACCAAATGAGTTGATTAACGAGACCTTCCTAGTCACGCGAGTCAACTGTCGAGGTCCTCCTGCCAATACACTTAGGGCTTCAATGGGGTATAGCATTGCCACATGCTGCACCATGCGTGAATCATTGAAGATCACATACAGGGATTTAAGAATGGAAGAGAATGAGAACCTTCAAGGACTCCTCTTAGACAAGCTATTCAACAGATATGTGGTTCCGGAGGGCCAACATAGAAAAGATAAAAAATAAAGCCCTGAGCATGATGACCAAAGCCTTGAATACGTAGCGATACAACGGCAATGCTAAAAAATCCAAGTATTTTGTGACCGTGATAAAGAAGCTTTGGCCTTTGTAGATGAGGAGGACTAGAATGAGTTCATTCAAACTCACACATATGTTGATTTCAAAGAGAAGAGTGATTGGGAGAAGGAGATATGGAACAAGAACCCCTTGAACCACAAACTCGATAGTCATGGTTACCCAGAGAAGAGGACAAAATGGGCCAAGGAGGACGCAAGGTTTATTTGGAAAGAACCCCCTTTCTCGGACATCGAGCCAGGGCTCGGATAGGATTTTTTTAGGGCCCGCGCATCACATGACCCAGTGACGGGGGAACCTGGCTTCAAACATGAGAAACTCTATTTAGTGCAGTGCACAATGAGATGGTAACCTCTAAACCCATCATCTTTTCTTTGTCCTAATGAAGTTACTTTTGAAATACATAAGTTTCTAAGTGATTGATGTAACTTGTAGAAAACCCTAAGCTAGAAACCTCAAAGCTACTAGGACTCTATCGAAAACCAGAGGTGGGAAGATAATATCTCCAAGTATCTTGGCATGAAGGAGACTCGTGGCCGTGGAGAGGCATCGGGTATGGGAATCGTCGGGAATAAATATTTCCCTAAGCCACCGAGGTTGCCCGCTAGAGAAGGAAAGCCAGGTATGATTCTCGTGATGAAAATTTCCTTCCGTGAGTGATAGCGATTGCCGAGGTGACTATTAGGCATATATTAGTGGAAAGAGAGGAACTAGGACGCGACACGTGCATACTGCTACCCAGCTGCCACCCTTCCCTATTAGATGTAGTAGTAGCTCCTCCGTCTCGGGCATCACCTCTGGGTCACTAAATCCAAGTGATGGCTTCACTGTGAGCGTTGTCGACTGAATGAATCATTGTAATAAGTCTTGGTTTCATTGTACATACTCTAATATCAATGACACATCTATCATATATATATTTCACAAGTAGCCACTCCATGCCAACTCCAGGCCCTAATGCTAGGCTCGATGGTTATGGTTGCACACGGCCGAATCCACCCAATAATGGAGTAGAACAAAAATGCATTATGTGGATTTACCACGACACATGGCGAGGGCGGAGGTGAATAAGGTGCTGACACCCTTCATCGATTTGCCATTTTCTTAACCCCTAAATCATGATACGACACACTAGGACAATGCAAGGGGTGGTTCATCCAGTGGTTGAAGACGGTGATAAATTTGTCTAGGACCTCCAATCACACATCTTCGTCGGCGACCAACACCTCCACTCCATCATCAAGACTACCTCCTTTGGGTCTTTGCCAAGCACCTCTATCGTTTGAGGATCTAGATGATGATCATGGTAAGGACCATGACATGCGCCATGACCATGAGCCAGAAAATGAAGATACACCACCCGTAACATGAGCAGCAATCCAACACGATCCTGTTTCCTAACGCACATAAGGGCACATCGATTGAAGTGATGGCCAGGAAGAGGGCCATATCTTTGAAACCATGACATATGATTAAAGGGCCAAAGAAGGGAAGGGTCGGCGCTTGTTCTAAGGAGAAACAAAAGGAGCAGAGGTTGAAAAAATCATTATCCTACCTATCATCCCAATCAAGACAGTGAGAATGGGTTAGTGGTGGCCAAATTATATCCCGGATGACCGCTTGGTGCCGAAGGATGAGTTTGACTGCCTTCCCATCAACATGAAGGTTCTGCATGAAAATGTTTGACATGCAGAATTAAGTCCTGAAGACAATGTCTCATATTATAAGGTCAAGGTGCCAGAGGATTACCATTTCATCACTGAGTACCCTGTGGGCAAATTCGATCTGGAGTCCACCAAAATGTTCAAAATGATCCATCTATATAGTCTCGAAGCCTCGTTCATCATGCTAGGGTGTTGTACCAAGCCAAAGAGACCAGATGCCCGAAAGATCCAATTGCTGTGATTGCTCATCTATATCACATGCACGAGAACAATGTTTGCTCCAAAGAAGGTAGGGAGATTGTGATAGACTACCTCGTGCATGCAATACTCACGCATAAGGACAAAGATTACCTACTCATGCCATATCCCCTGTAAGTCATTCTTGACTCTGTGCTTTCATAAATTTCCCTTTTGCTTGTGCACTTAGCTAGCTTCATGGTTAATACTATGGTTTGTTCATGTGTTTGCACAACGACCACTAGATCCTCATAATACCAGTGCCAAAGGAATGCAAGGCTTATTACTTTGATTCCCTGAAGTCAGATAAGTGATAGAAGTGGGACTACAACCTTGTGTCAAAGGTTCTGGATGATGCTCTCTTCGACTTTAAACACAAGGTAGGAAATATGGTAAGAAAAGGTCATCCATGCTTCAAACACAAGTATGATTTTTATTGCAGACAGTAGTTGAAGAACAGTGTCTTGTGTGGTTACTACGTTTGCTCCCGTATGGATGACTTTGCACAAGCGCAGAACACGTTCTACAATGATGAAGACATACAAAAGTTTGGTTATCAGTTGGAGCACAAATCGTACGACTGGAAGCAAGAGTTTGCACGCACCCAAAACATATTCATCCAAGTCATCAACATGGAGGTCGTCTTGGATACAGGGATTTTCTATGGCAGCCGCCTAACACCGGAGGAACCAGCTGCTCATGCAGAGGCTGGTGATACGTGCATTTTGCATCACAATTTCAGAGGATAAATACTCTACTTCTATGCGTTTTATCACTTTTGCATCATTTTTACTTGAGTTTATCTTATAATGCAGAGGGGAGTTATCGAAAAAGCTACTAAAGGAGGGAAATACAAGTTTCATGAAGAAAATATATTTCCAGTAGCTTAGAAAAAATAAAGTAAAAATACGAGGAGGAGATGTACATGAAATGAGCCACTGGGATAGAACCATGTGCCTAGGGGTTGCCCGGTGGGCCCAGCTGCCCGGGGTGCACAGGCCACCCCAGGGCTCCTCTCTACTGCAGATGGCTCTCTTCCGAGGTGAAACCCTGAGATAATTTTTTTTGGGAATTTTCAGTCGCTGTCTTGGCTGTAGAACCCTAGTATTCTTCTTGGGGGGTTGTTTCCGGCGAGATCTATCCCCTCTGGCTAGGGGAATTCAAAGCGATCATCATCACAAACTTTAGTGCATCGAGGGGAATGTCTTCATCCAAGTCATCTTCACCATCTCCATCTCCATCACCATCAGCCCCTCCATCTCCTTCCCATCTATGTCTAGTCTGTGTGAATCAATTACCGTTATTGCTTATTGGAGTTAATTGTTGTTATTGTAGTTGATGCTATGTATTTTATTTGTGAAGTATTTCTACTTTTAGATTGTCATATTTATCATTACGCCATTGATTATGTTCACCATGATGTACCGTGAGTAGTTCCATAGTGTTCTTGAGGACATGGGAACAAGCTAGTTGTTAATAGTCATACAAATTTGCAGTAAAGATTGTTGTTTGATTATATTGTGGTGTAATTCTCTAGTGGTGATGTGCGAACATCGACTGCATATCACTTCACCTATATGGGCCTAGAGGAGGGCATTGTGTTATAATAAGTTTAGGATGGGAGGCCGGAGTGACGGACTAACTGTTCCCTAGATTTATGAATTATAGCATGAGGGGTGAATAGGGACCCTAGTGTATAAGGCTATGGTTGGACTTTTGTCTTAATTTCTCTTAGTAGTTGCGGATGCTTGCTAGTGGGACAATTATAAGTATATGTGAGTCAATGGTTTTGCAGCAAATAGGCTTATAATACTAGGAAACTGCTTATAGGTGGGATCTCATTATTGGCGAGCCGGACGTGGCACCCGCTACTGGTAATCCAGCCAGATACCAGTGGTGTGCTAGAAAAGGTACCCACCACTAGTAACCTTTTACCAGTGGCGGGCGCCAAATGCCGTCCGCCGCTAGTAATCTGGTCCCATGCCCGCCACTGGTTTAAGCAGCAGCAGTGGTAGGCTGTATTAGGTGACTGACACTGGCAATATGGGCCCCACCGTGGCCCAATTAGTAGTGGGGCAAGCCTTACCAGTGGCGGGCCCATTGGGCTGCCCGCCACTGGTATAGTATTTTGTTTTTTTGTTTTTATTGTAGTTTTGTCCATATTTTGGGTTTAAGTGCTTGATGTTTTTATGGTATTTTATGAAAATGTTTTTAATTTTGTACGTTTTATTATTTGCTATATCTTATGAATAAATTTTTATTTCATTCGATATAATTGAAATTTGAACTTCGAATACACTTAAAGATTTCCCAAAATTGGAAGAAATATCATAAATATGGTAGTTAGCGTATACTTAAGTCTTATGAAACAAAAGTTTGTCATTGAAAAATATGTAAATGTGAAAATTCAAACATACGGACTTAATTTTTTAGTAATTTTGAATGTTTTCTGAAAATTATATATGAAACTTTGCATGGTGCCTTTACAAGAGATGAAGAGTATGTGGTTAAATTTAATAAATATATGAAAAGGCTATGATGTAGGTTGTTTAGAAATTGAAGACGACCTCGAGGCACGCACACTGCATATCAAATTAATGAACGTGTAGTTGTTTCTTGCATATATGACCTAAATACATATTCAAGAACTTAAATAGCAAGAAATGCATTAAATGCCCTAAATATATCACATTAACCTAGAAAAGTCCCATAATTGAACATGGAACTTGAAATGGTGTATCTTCAATTTAGAAAAGGTTTCAAGGGGAAACGATGACAAAAATTAGAGCCCCCCTTCAAACCAGCCACTTTTCCCACAAAACTCTGATACTTCCCCGGAGACTTCAGTTTCTAAGCGAAGTGTATCACAACTTTTCCGTAACTCTCTAAATTTTTGCCACACCCTCTATGGGTTGGACCATGATACCATGCCAAGTTTCATCTTTTTTAGACTTCATTTACACCTTTTTAAAAATCAAAAGCCATTTACTGCATTAAATACCTAGAAATTTATTTAATGCTCTAAATATAGCAAATTAATCCAAAAAAAGTGCCAAAATTTGACATGAAGCTTCTAATCATTTTATGGAAAACCTCCCAAAAAAAGAGGACCCTTAATCTATCCAAAGATTACTAAAAATTTGCAGAAGAAATAGCAGTGGCGGGCCCTCAAAATAACCTGCCACTAGTAAATGAAGTACTAGTGGTGGCCGGGCGTTGGCGCCCGCCGCTGGTAAGTTAAGGAAGGGTCTTAAACAAAAATGGTTAGTCAAATCCCTCCACTCTCACTTCATCCTCATGCCCCCAAATCGATCCCCTCTCCACCGTTAAAGCTAGCTCCACCATCACCAGCCCTCGCAACCTTTGTCCTTCCCCCGCCTTGTCAGCGATCCCACCGACACCATCGTCGCCATCCCTCGCAGATCCATGCAACACCCATCGATGCCACTTGCCCTCGCTGCGCCTGCCGGAGCCCTCTTCCCAGACCTGCCGGCGCGCGTGCCACCACTGCGTCTCTTCCCGAGCTCCTCGACCACCACCCCCATTTATAGGTTCCCCTACCCCGATCTCGCCACCCTCTTCTTCGCACCCGGCCAGCCCTTCTCGACTCCCTGTCACCACCACCACAAGGCTCTTCATCCCTGAAACTTGTTCTAGGTTTAACCAACTTTTAAATAGGTAATTCAAAATAGAAATGTTTAGGGGCTGCTAGGTTTAGGGGCAATTTTTTGTTACGATATGTTTGGTTTAACGGCAATATTTGGTTAGGTTTCGAGGATTTTTTGTTTAGGTTTAGTGAGCAAATCTAGCTAGGTTTCATTAGTTTTATTAGGTGGCTTGCGTTAAGGTAGGTTTAGGTAGATCAAATTGGTTGTTGATGCAGTTGAAGATCAAATTCATAGTGATATTTCGGCCATCAAGCCGAGGCAACCTTTTGTTGCGCGCGATGAATTTGCGCTATGTGCATATTTTTCAAATTTGCAGGGATCCAAAATGACTGCCAACATTTTGGCGATATGTTGATTCATTTCTGTTTCGTCAAATTTTTGGCACTCAATATGTCCAATTTTTAGTACAGGTCATGCCGAATTTTGTTGTTGCTTTTTTTACCTTTTATGCTTGTTTTATTGTTCTTTATTGCAATTCTACAACTTTATAGTTTTTTCTAACAATTTAGCAATGCAAACAAATGGATTCCTTGGCCTGACCATCATCTCATACTACCAAAGATGAAGCTAGTCGGTGCCCTTGATACGACATCACTGCTGACGGCACGGAGCATGAGGAACCAAACTTTGGTGGGCAGGAATTCTTCCACCATGAAGAAGAACCAACCACTCACAGGGAGGAAACGACCCAGGCGGATGGGGCTACATCAAGCACTAGCACTAAGAAGGTTAGAAAGGCTAGGAGTAGAAACAAGCTTCATGAAGGCTCCATAGAGATCATTCAAGTGAATGTGGCAGGGAAACATGTCCTTCCCACTAAAGCCGCAAAGGGGTATAGTTTATAGCTAGGTTGCATCCTGCGCAAGACTGTCCAGACCACGTGCCCCGATCCTATGATGTCAAAACCCAACGATGTCGCCGAGCAGTGGGTCGCGCTATTGAAAGAACTAAACAACAAATATAGCTTCATGCCGGCCAACAAAACTGATGGGATTCGACATGCATTATTGAAGGACTGATAGTACACTTCGAGGAGAGATGACAAGGAATCAGATTTTGAGACCGTCGTTAAGGCGATGTTTCCACTTCTAGAAGGCAAAGAATAGAGGGGATTTGTTGAAACATCTAAAAGCCAAGATTTCTAGAAGGCAAGTGCTCAATTTAAGGTGCTACCGAAATAAGTGCTAGGTAACCACCACCTTGGCAGCCGTGGGTAAGGGAGGATGAGGAGTTTTGAGCCGCGGGCAGGGCCCACAAAGTAATTAACAAGGAGTCTAAGGAGTACTACCTCCCAACGCTGAAGGCAAACACTAATAGGGAAAACCCTAGCTGTAGCGCGGGTTAAAGGGCTAGTAGTAGCGCGGGCCCCAGCGCTACTGCTATTGCGCTACAGCTAACTTTTAGCAGTAGCAGGGGTTTTACCCTACGCTATTGCTACTACTACATAGCTGCAGCATGGGTCAGGCCTGCGCTATTGCTAACTAGCTGCAGCGTGGCTTGAGAACACGCGCTACTACTAGTAAGCTCTGCTGCTGCTGACTGTCCCTGCGCTACTGCTAATATTTCCTATTTTCTTCTTCTTCATATTTATGCTGTATTTATACAGGTTTTATAGAATATTCTCATCATATCATACACATACAATCTCATCATATCATACACATACAATAGTCTCATCATATCATATCATCATCATCCAACTCAAATATGTCTCATCATCATCTCGAAATAGTGATACAAGTTATCACATGGTCATCACATACACATGTTTCATCATCTATCTAAACTATGATATACAAGAGAAGAGCGATCACTATAAGCAAGAGTGGAATTATGTAGTAGTTCTTGAGGTGCCAGTACTGATTCCTCTCTCACACTAACATGAACCTCAAGTAACTAGCTTCTGCTTCCCATCTGCTATCAAATCCTCACTGGCTGGCGCCGGGGAACCGGTACACTTGGGCCTGACACTCTGGCCACTCGTCGAACACTCCCAGAACCCTCCCTATGTACACGGCATAGCAATTCTTTGCCATCAACGATCTATGTACCTATTAGAGATGCATCTTCATCAAGCGAATTCAACAATAATATGCAACATAATATACTTGAGCAACACAAAGAGAAAGAGTTAGCAAATAGATGCAACATATAGTAAACATAATCTACGCAAGTTCATCATACCGAAACTTATTAACTAGTGTTACGCAAGTTGAGCAGGACCATTTACATCACAAAGTTTCATCGATTATAGAAAGTACAAATTCAACCGACACATCATCATCGGCATCGTCAATCATGGCAAGTTCCATCCATCCAGATTCGGGAGGATGCACTCTAGCTTCGTGAACGGCGTCAGGTCCATACATTGTAGGCATGTGCGAATTCAGACGTTAGCTCATGATATAGGGCCGTGGTGGAGTATCCTGTTCTCTTCAATGACTTCTTTCATGATGATTGTTCCAATGTCCTTTTGGATGCGAAAGAAGTCATCTTTGAGTTTATAATCCGGTTCGTGTCCTAAGGATTCTGCCCATTTACGGATATGGTCATCATTTCTGGATGTCATGCGAACTTGTTGGCAATCCCTTCTGAACTCCATCATGAAATGGAGGATGTAGAATCATACTTGCTGTCGGTTGATGGACGCAGCAGAAGTTAGTTTTATGCCCTAAACCCGGCCTACCATTCCTTTGTTTCTTGATCTCGATGTGGCCACCCCTCATGCCCAAGCCATGGAGAGCACCATCCAAAATAGTCATTATGTGGGTGTAGTCTTTCTTCTGGAAGTGTCTGGACCAGTCGAAGTACACAGCATGGGAGACTCGTGGGAAAAGAACGATAAGGACGGTGCGCCCCTCGCTGCGCAAAATAAATACACCTCAAATTAGCCTCCATATGAGCGAAGGAATGATTGAAAAGTATGAAAGGGCTATCCTGCAATGACTTACATTGGATGATAAGGCAGGGGAACCATTTTCTTGTCCCTATTCATTAACATGAAGTCTTCAATGTACTGCCTAGCAGATTGATGTTCCACATCACCGAGACTCAAGAAGAACTCATGCATGTAGTATGGATCCACCATCGAGATTTGCGAGATTTGCTCTCTCCTAATGATGGAGTTCATATGTAGCGCAAAAAGGCAGATGATCGTAAAATCGAGCCGCCTCAAGAATAACATGTCAAAGATGTGATCAAACCACAGGAAGAACACCTTCGCGGGGACTCTCTAGAGGTAGCACTTGCCCTCAGGCACACGAAATGCGTAAAGTGGGTATCCTGAAGCAGCTGAGGCAAGAAGCCTTTTTTCTGTTGACATCACATGGTCATGCAGTCTCCTGAGATCCCCCGATATGCCCTCTAGCGCTTTCGCCGGTAGGATTGGCTCGCCCGTGACATGGAATACCGTCGCACCTTTGACTGGTACATGATCTACAAAATTAGTCGGTGGAGGCGGCTGGCTGCTAGAAGCTTTGGTGGTAGCAGAGCCTTTCCTCGGCGGTCTCTTCCTCTGCTTCTTCTTGCCTAGAGGTTGTGAGTCTAGCATACCCTCCCTGACCACCGCCCCCAGTGTTGTCAGACTGATCAGCACTGCACGACGACCCTCGCCTTGTTCATGCTGGGCTGAGGCGGCATCTGGAGGCGTGTCCTGTGAGGATTGCATGAAGAGAGACTTCTTGGAATGGAATCAACCCTAGGACGTTCCTGCTCTGGCAAACCAGGCATCTACTCATTTGGATGCTCATGGCCTAAGTCATATGGCTGACTCATCATTTCTCTGTCGTCATAGCTGGTATTGAGCCACAGGAGAGGGTCATCATCCTCCATGTCATCATCCATTGCTTGTTCCATGGGGGCGACATCATCAACCACTATTGGACCCCCTTCCTTGCATTTTCCGCTCTCACCCGCACGACAGGCAGTGGTAATTGCGTAGGTGCAGTGGTGTTCATAACTTGCTGAGGTGTTGTCATTGGTGTCCTCCCAGCCGCCTCCACACGAAGAAGGCTCTTCGGCCACAGCAGCATCCAACCCTTGCATTCATCAAGCTGCATTGGGGTCTCGTCGTGCTCTCCCCCGAGTCGTATCAGAGGAGCCAAACCCTCATGGCCCACTTTGACACTCGCCAAGGAAACCCTGAAGGCGCCAACGGGGATTGGCTGGCTGTGGAACGAGTGTTCCTTGGGCTTTTGTATCATTGCCTTTCCCACGTCCACCTTCTGGCCGTTGATGATGTACAGTATGGTGCACGGGGATTGGTCGGCCTGCGAAGACATGTCTGCGGTGTCAGACATCCGAAAGGCTATGGAAATGGAAGATTATAGATATGTTGAAGAGGGTGAGACACATAATTACCATGAGGGCATCGATCTCAGCCAAAGTCGAAGCCCCACTGTGCATGCCAGAGACGGAGGATGGGCTACTATGAGTGGGTGCAGGAGCAGGCGCAGGTGCGGGAGCAGGCACGGTTGCGGGAGCAGGTGCTGGCGCGATGTTCACCGAGTTGCTCCCGACAAAGCTGGGAAGGGGATAATCCTTTGCCGTTTTGTCTGGATTTTGCTTCATCTAGTCGATAACAACCGGAATCAAGCTAATACTCGTAGCTGCGAAATCATTTCTATAGGCTGCTACCGCTGCCTGGACTGCCTCACGGACCAACTCAACTTTGGTTGCTTCTGTGGTCTTAGATGATTTTTTCTTGACCGCAAGCGCCACCTTCTCGTCGATGTTCACTTGACTGAACTCCCATCTCTGCCTTTTGGCCTCCGCATCCTCGTGGTAGTAGTACTTTCACGTGGCTCCGTCTCTGGTGGTGTGCACACATCCATATTGCGGCCTCTTGTCCACCGGGAGTCCCTTCAGTATGTTCAAGGCCCCGTTGAGAGGGGTGTCCCACTTGGGCCTCATCGACGACTGAGATGATGAGTCACTTTCGGCTGCAAGCTTGTGTTGCTCTTTCTGCAAAAGGAACGTGAACCATTTACAAATGTTACTAGAACATGTAGTCGACTTGATCAGAGGCTAATATAAGGTGGTAAAATAATAACTACCAGTAGTCTCATCAAATCCCTCATGGGCACGTCCGTGTACCAAACCTTTTTTTCCTTGTCCCACTTGTACCGGGCCCTGATGAAGTCATGCTCCTGGGGGTCGGTGAACTCCGCCAAGGGGTCTGGGATCCCCTGGGCTTCACGTTCCATGTCCTCCTTAGTCCATATGGGCCTCTTGCCCATGTAACCACGTCTTCTAAGGTGGTGGTTCCCCATGTTCCTTTCCTGAAGCCCCTTCATTTTCTCGGACTTAAACTTGGTTTCTTCGGTAGCGCAAGTGTCCTTGAATTTTTCGTACTCTGATTTTGAAAGTGTCGGATTGTCCGCAAAAATCTAGGAGTAGGGTTCTTTCTTTTCAATCGCTCGTTTCACACTGCCTTTCCTAGCGGCCAATGCGTTGCTGAACTTGCCCATGGCTTTGTTGTTTATCTTGTCCATGGCATCATCTTGCCATGGAAATTTGCTGTCATCCCTGCTGGGGAACTGGAATCTCTAGTGCAACTTCGTTAGGAGGAAGTACTCCTTATTTGGTTTACTCCTTAAGTCCGAGTCATTGATGCTGGCAGTTTCTCGTAGGATGCATCCTATTTTGTTGCTGTAGCACTTGCGAGCCTCCTCCAGTGCTATTGGCTGAAATTCGAAGGGGTGCACCTCTGTGACCACAAGTCTTTCGGTGCCGAGCTTGTTTGGGTGTCGTGTCCTCATCTTCTTCTTCTTTGTTTGTTTAGCAGCTTCGGTGCCGGTACCAGCTTTCATGGTCTAGTTGCCACCATCCGTGTCGATCTTGGTGCCGGTGTCGGTGCCAGTGAGGGTGTCGGTGTCGGGGTCGGTGGCACTACCACCGTCCGTTATGAGAAGGGGGCTCTGCAACCCTTCTCCTTGCTGGTTAGCCAAAAAGTCGAGGAAACAGTGTGCATTCTAGAACACGGCGTGATCAGAACCACCGGCTTCGTCGTTCATGTTTCTTATGGTTTAGTCTGCTCGTTTAATTCCAAAACTATAATAATATGACTAATGACATAAAAAAAGGCCTATGTTTTGCCGGAATGCCGTTTCATTCCCGTCCCGACAAATCTCTGGCACTCGATATGTCCTACTTTCTAGCACAAGTCATGCCAAAATTCACGGGGAAATTTTGGCATGACCTTTGCTAAAAAGTGGACATATCGAGCGCCAGAAATTCACCGGAACAGAAATGAATCAACATTCCGGCAAAACATAGGCCACTCGGATCATTTTTCCTGCAAAGATATAGTAGAAAGATACATCTGTAGCACCACATACACATCAAACCACTTGCTTTGACATCCCACACATGATACAAATGATACAAAGTGGCCATACAGAGAATGATTGTCAAAATTGCTACTGTCCATATAGAGAATGCTATAGTGTGGGTTGGGATGCTCACTAGCTGGATGTCGAGGATGTGGGTGTCGTCGAGCGGCACGTCGGTGATCTTCCCTGCACACAAATAAAATAACTATATGAGCTATGGTTGATATGCTAGTTAACATCAACCTATGACACTGAATTTTTTTGACTAACATCAGTCTATAAATTTTTATTTAAATAGCAACAATTGCTTTAACTAAGTTTTTTTAAATAGCAACAATTCGTTTTTTCTTTAAATAGAAACAATTGCTTTAACTATTTTTTTAGATATCAACAATTATGTTCTTTCTTTAAATAGCAACAATTGCTTTAACTAAGTTTTTTTAAATAGCAACAATTCTGTTCTTTCTTTAAATAGCAACAATTGCTTTAACTAAGTTTTTTTAAATAGCAACAATTCTGTTGTTTTCTTTAAATAGCAACAATCGCTTTAACTAAGTTTTTTTAAATAGCAATAATTCTGTTTTTTCTTTAAATAGCAACAATTGCTTTAACTAATTTTTTTAAATAGCAACAATTCAAGATAATGTTTACAGCAACATTTTTCTTTTTCTTTTAAATAGCAACAATTCAAGATAATAGCAAATATTTCTAGGGTTCATAATCTAGCACTAACCCTAGGGTTCATAATCTAGCACTAGAAAGACTCCAAATTTTAGGGTTCATATGGCACCTAGGGTTAGTGGCATAGAGAGAGAGAGAGAGAGAGAGACAAAGAGAGAGCAGAGAGAGAGTAGGGAGAGAGAAGAGGGGAGGTGAGAGGAGGGGCTTAAGGGGCGGCGATGACGGCGGGCTCGGAGAAGGCGGCGGTGAGGTCGATGGAGGAGGAGGAGGAGCACGACGATGATGATGGCCCAGGTGGCGGAGGGGCCTGGATCTTCTCCGGCGTCCTTGGCAGGGGTGTGGACGAGGAAGAGCGGGGTCGCGAGGTCCACAATGGTGGGGGTGCGACGGCGGTGACGGGGACAGAGGAGTGGAATGGAGGAAGGGGAATGGGGAATTGGGGGAGAAATGAGGGAGGCCCGCGTGGGGGTTAATTCAACATAGCAGTAGCGCGGGGTCCTCCACCCGCGCTATAGCTAACTTAGCTATAGTGTGGGTACCTAAACCCGCGCTACTGCTATAGCGCTATTGTCTTATTTTTATTAATTCTAAAATTCATGTAGCAGTAGCGCAGCTATAGCGCTATTGTCTTATTTTTATTTCATTTTTCTTTTCCTTTTTTATTTAATTTTTATTATTTTTCCTTTTTCTTTTTCTTTTCATTTTCTTTCTTTTTTCTTTTCCTTTTACATCATTTTACCTAACTCGCGCTACTGCTATAGCGATATATTAGTGCATAACATATATATATATATATATATATATTACATCATCTGACCGATAACGGTTAAGTGCGTACACAAAATAGATACGTATATATAAATGATTGTTTCTCAGCGTCGACGACGTTTCAGAGTGAGCATCTTTCCTTTCTTGTTCATTGTCGAATAATTGAGCCCCTCGTTGTGACTTTTCCTTTTCCATGGAGTACGATCTTTCTTTGGTAATGTAGTCTTGATTCTTCTTTTGATGTATGCTTCATCGTCATCGTCATCTTCCCTCATCGGGTCACCGTACTAGTCGTAGTCTTCCTCGTTGGTGACTTCATCCATTCCGATGATGCTCCTTTTGTCTCTCCTCATGACAACACAGCTGGGATTACTTGGGTCGGTTATGAAGAAGCATTGTGTCACGTGCTTAGCATGTATCCATGGCTCATTTTTGGCGATGACGTTCATAGTAGCGCTCTTTGCATCGGGTATAGACATGGTAGTGAAATACCAGTTTTCTCTTTGTTCGTTCTTAGCCCATCTGACATGGAACATCGTTGCATTGTGTAGTCCAGCGTAGTCAAGCTCCTAGATCTCTTCGACCCTTCTGTAGAATCTTTTAGTCACATTGTTATCGCCGGTCATGCATTCCATCGTCACCCCTGAGTTCTGGTAATCACTTTTTATTTCTTTGGCCTCCATGTAGAATGTGTATCCGTTGATATCGTATGCCTGATAGGTCGCGAGGTTGGGCGCAGGGCCATGTGCTAAGGCTTATATGAGCAATCCGTCCATAGAGCCCTCTTCCGGGGGATTAGCAAGAACTCGCTCTTTGAACCAAGTCAAGAAAGTGGAGTTATGCTCTCTAATAACTTCAGTGTCCGTCTTGCGGATCCCCCGGTCAAGGTAGTTCTTTGTGATGGTTTCTTTGTGCAGTGTCACAAAAGGATCTAGCACATCTAGGTGGAGTAGCACTACTAAGTTTGCTCTGTCAAAGTCATTGCGTCAACCCAAGTGGTCCACATGCAGTTCCCTCAGGCCGTTGGTGTGACCTTCTCCTCTGAGCCTCCCAAGGTGCTTGTTGATGGGCAAACCAACAACAGGGTCTCCGACACCTAGAAAATTCTCACAGAAGGAGATGCACTCTTGGGTCAGATACGCTTGGACGATGTTTTCATTCGGATGAGACATGTTACGAATGAATCCTTTGATGACCCCATTCATCCTCTCAAATGGCATCATGCTGTGTAGGAATGTTGGCCCGAGGTCGATGATGTTGTCCACAATGTGGACACACAGATGCACCATGACGTCAAAGAACGCGGGTGGGAAGTACATCTCAAGCTCATTTAGTATGACAATGATCTCTACCTGTATTCTTCGGAGATGCTTCACACTGATCGTCTTTTGAGAGATAACATCGAAAAAGTTGCAGAGACCAGTAAGCATGTCTTGGACGTGCTTGTCCATTATCCCTCTAAGGGCAACCGGGAGTATCTGCATCATCATCGCGTGACAGTCATGAAACTTCATCCCGCTGAACCGTTTCTTCTTGGTGTCTAGAAATCTGCTTATCTTCCCACAGTAACCGGAACTAACTTTGATTCCGGTAAGGCACTTGAATAATTGATTGATCTCCTTCGCACTTCAGGGGAAGCAAGAAGGGGGGCAATAATTCTCTTCCTTCTTGTTGACTTTTTTGCCCCTGTCCCCCGCCTCCGTCTCCTTCTCCGTCTCCTTAGACGACTTTTTACAGGGCATGTGGAGATCTGCCCTTATTTCCAAATCTTCCAAGTCTCTTCTTGCCTTTGGCCCATCCTTGGTCTTCTCCAGCATGTTCATCAGTGTGCCGAGCAAGCTCTCGAGGACATTCTTCATGATATGCATTTGATCAAGGCAATGAGGCGTGCCGAGTTTGGGCCAGTACTCCAAGTCCCAGAAAACAGACCTCATTTTCCATACCTTTAGCAGCGGCTCCGGTGCCTTTTTCATCTTTCCCGGCGTGGGGTACTCTTCCTAGTTTTTCAACAACTCATCGATTTTGGCACCGGTCCTCTTACATGGAGGTCCTCAATGCTCAGCCTCACCATTGAATAGATCTCCATAGTTTCTCCACGGGTCATCCTTCTCAAGCCATCTTCGATGCCCCATGTACACAATTTTTTTAGACCCGCCATCTTTCGTTAGCTGCTAAGACGTTGTATCATCCATGCACCTCATGCATCCACAATATCCGTGGCACACCTGGCCTAAGACATATCCATAACTGAGATAGTCGTGCACCGTCATCATCAGCACAACTCTCATATAGAAATAATCTCCTGCGCTGGCGTCCCATGTCTTGACCGATGATGTCCATAAAGTGTGTAGCTCCTCTTTTAGTAGCCCAAGATACAGATTAATATTATTTCCTGGTTGTTTTGGCCCTTGAACCAGCATGCTCACATGTATGTACTTTGTCTTCATGCACAACCATGGGGGGAGGTTGTACATCCATACAAAGACGGGCCATGTGCTATGGTTGGTGTTCTGGTTGCAAACAGATTCATGCCATCGGTACTCATGACAAGCATGATGTTCCTTGGATCATCTGTAAAATATCAATATTCGGCATTGAACGCTCTCTACTGGCTTGCATCTGCAAGGTGTCTCAGCTTCGGATCATCTCCATCGTCGAGCTTCACTCGATCCGCATGCCAGTGCATGAGCTTTGCTTCCTTAGGATCTATGAAATAATGCTGCAGACAGGGAGTGATCAGAAAGTACCATACAACTTTCTGAGGAGACTTCTTTCCGGCCTTCTTGTATCGAGAAGCATTGCACACCGATAACTGGTTTTTTCCGTGTGCTCCTTCCGATAAATGATGCAATCATTGATGCATGCGTGGTATATAATGTGCGACAGATCAAGAGGGCACAAGATTTTCCTGGCCGCCTCGACACTAGTAGGACACGGGTTCCCCGCGGGAAGAACCTTCTTTAGATACTTGAGAAGCTCATCAAGGCTTCTGTCAGCCCATTTTTTTTAGCCTTCGTCTTTAGAAGTTCGAGTGTAAAACTCAAGCGGGTCACCTCAGGATCTCAACCATCATACAATGGAGTCTTCGAGTCTACCTCTAGTTGCACCAGCTTAGCCTCCTCTCTAGAAGCAGCTCTATCGCTAGTCGTCTTCTTGCAAAGAAGGTCTCAAACATGAGGGTCCCGCATGATTGAACTTACTAGCGACGAAGGCTGCGGCATCTCCGTGTCTTCTCCGTCATGTACGGCCTCTTCTCCGCCGCCATGTCTGGCCTCTTCTCCGCCGCCATTATCGGTCATCTCTTCATCTGGCCCCATGTTGTTATTGGCTGCCCCATCAACGACGTCATCATCGTCATCTTCACTTATCCACCGAGTATAGCCATCCATGAAACCAGTCATGAGTAGGTGCACCTTCAATCGGCCATCCTTATAGGGGTCGAGCCAGACTCCTCCTTTGCATCTTCGACACGGACACATAATTGCCTTCCGGTTATTTTCATACATGTCGTGCACCACAGATCGCAACCATCTTTCCACCATCCTTCCACTGACCTTCATGATCGCATGCGCAGTATAATAAGCAAAAGGATTATAAACGCATGCATGCATGCGTAAAAGTCATACAAAAATTTGGCATGACCTTCCCTAAAAATAGGACATATCGAGTTTGCCCGAAATTCACCAAAACGGAAATGAATCGACATTTTGGCAAAACATAAGTAACTCATGTCACGCACAATTCAGCAAATACACATATAGGTAGCAACTCATGCCACACGCACAATATCAATCATATCCTGATTCGGTCATATCGTACGCACACACACACACACACATATATTTCCATTCATGCAAAGCACAACTTTTTACTCACCTATCTCGAGAGAGATCGAGCATGGTGATGGGGTCGATGTCGCTACCTAGGGATCAAAAGTGGATGGGTAGATCTAGTTTGGAAGGTAGATTGGTTACACTTCATTAAATGGGTAGATCTAGTTGGGGAGGAGATGACTTTAACTAGTGGAGAAGGAGAGCTAACTAGTGAGACAAAGCTAGGAGTGTGGAGGGAGAGAAGTGAGGAAGAGAGGGGTGTGCATTAATGGAGATGGTGGAGGGGGCATTAAAGAAGAGAGAAGAGAGGTAGGAGAAGGAAGAGAGAACAAAGCTAATAATGGGGGAGAGATAGGAGAAACAAGTGAGGGAGAGGATGGGGGAGGGGGCAGGTGGGAGGTGGGAGGGGAGGGGAGGGTAAAAAGGTGGCCGCTGCGCCTTAGCAGCAGCGTGGGTCCAGGGCTGGTGCTACTGCTAAGCGCAGTTATAGTAGCGCCAGGTCTGTACCCGCGCTGCTACTAAGCGGGCTCACCAGCTAGTAGAGGGCAACCATAGTTGCAGCGCAGTGCACGGAACCCACGCTACTGCTATCTATTTAGCAGTAGCCTGGGTTTCATGGGCCACGCTACTACTATAGGCAGCCCCGGTGGGCATGGTGGGGACCACCGATCAACAATGCGTGTTGTCGAGCCCGTGCTACTGCTATAGATTTACCTGTAGCGCGTGTTGCACCCCTGCGCTGCTGCAAATTAGCAGTAGTGTGGAATTTTTAACCCGCGCTACTGTTAATCCTCCACCTATAAGGTATTTCCTAGTAGTGAAACAACCATGTGGTAAGCTCGATGACCACTGCGTTTGTTCCCACCATAAGTAGATTTATTCCCAAGTAGGTACATTTCTAAACAATTCATGTTCCTATGTTTTCTCCTGCTAAAGATAAGGCAGGAAGAAGGACCAGCCTATCATGAGTCATCTCCACACACCGAGAGGTGGGAAGACCTTCTTAACCTATCACTCAACTACAGCTATGGAAGGATGAGGAAGGCAATGACTGGCCGTGTGGGAGGGGTGGGGAAAGCCCGTTGGAATGATCACTTCCACCAACCCCCGGAGCTAGCACATGCCAGAAGGAAGAGCAAGATGGATGCTAAAATCAAAGACAAAGTGTAAGAAAAACTCTTAATTCTGTCATAACACATGCGTGCCATACACTTCTGTATGTCCTTGTGATATTTTTTTTGCATGTCTAATACCCTTAATTGTTGTATCATCAATGTGATGTGGTGTATGCATGTATATGGATGTGTATGCATGTGATATATCAAGTTTTTTCTATGTGCTAATAATGACAGATGAGTAAGCAAGATTTGTGGGAGGAGGTCTGTGCTGTGGACAAGGAGCGGGTTTACCACCGTGCGAAGGCCAAGTAGTGGGTGGAGTGGCTCAGGAAGGCAACGTTCTATTGGATGCATGTTGTTCACGTGACTCGGGGTGAGCTCTCATAGGTGTAGCTCAACAAGATAGCAGAGAGGCGACTCCATGAGTTCGGAATGTGCATCGTGTTGGAGGCGACCCCGGAGGAGAGGAAGCGGATGTGGCCAGATGGATCAAGACCTATACCCAATTCATTTGTGTTGTTTTGCTGGTATCTTCTGGAGGGTGGATCTACGATTCTAAAGAGGGTGGTGTGCTGGTCCTTCCTATCCGTGCCCACCCCGTTATTAGATTCGCGGGAGGCATGTTCAGCATTTTCGCCTCTTCCTTACTGACTCATGACCGAGCCACCGTTGTCAAGCTCAAAGTCTTGCTAAATGTTGCATGCATGTCATAATAATGGATATCAATGTAATATTGTGACTGCAATGCAATTTTGCTATATGGATGCATGGATGTATGAATGTGATACATAATTTTTCATATGAAATGCAATATGCTTATGCAATATTGATATAAATGAAATGCTCAAAATGCTACCATGGCAGCAAAAAAACACTAGCACCACTGCTAACTGGATTACCAGTGGCGGGATAGCAGTGGCAAGCACCCTGCCCGCCACTGGTAGCCTTTTTGTGACTGCCACTAGTAGCCTGTTTTGCAGTAGTGTTAGGCTCTATCCACACAACACCAATCAAGCAACAATAATCAATACAAGTCATTATAGAATTAGCAACTATGCGATATTCCTGCTGTCCTCGAGAATGTTAAGTCTTTATAAGAAACACAACCAGCTTGTCCTTAGCACAAATAAAGATTGTGCCACTTGCTGCAACCATTTACATTTATCATTATTTACATTTCCTTGCAACCCCACAAACACAAATCACAACACTGTTACACCTTTTAGCACCTGCAGTGAATCCTTGCATTTTTTGCACATACCAATTCCTTCTACTCCTCGTGGGATCGATACTCTCAATTATTGAAAAGATCTACAATTGACCCCCAACACTTGTGGGATATGAATACTCTTTTTTGGCGCCATTGCGGGGGAGTGTAGCGCTTTTGATAAGTTGAAAGTGGTAAGGAAACCACTTACTGTGTGTCCTATTTATTATTTTGGTCTGCTACTTTAGTCACTATGGCTTCATATGTTAGTGATACTTTGCTTGGGACTTTGTTATCACTTGGTAAGAAGGTTTGTGAGGAACATATTGAAGAAAAAAGGGAAGTTTATGTAGTAACTATTGGTTATGTCAAACATGTCAAAGCTAACCGCTATGCAGGATATGAGAATGATCATCCTGATGATCATTTTTCTTCACTTGATGGAATATGTTGCCTCTTTAAAATTAATGGGTTATCTCATGACGAAATCAAGAAGATATTATTTCGTCTCTCATTAGAGGGTGAACCTCTGAGATCATATCGTTCTATGGATAATCCTTATATTTTGACTTGAGAAGAACTGAGTGGTGAATTCTGTAAGAAGTCATATTCACTCCATCAGATACATATTCATAAAAATTATATATATAATTTTTGTCCTCATGAGGGAGAGAGCATGGCTGAAGTTTGGGGGATATTGAAGGCACTCTTGCTCAAATGCCCAAATCATGAGCTTTTTCATAAAACTATTGCTAGTAACTTTTAAGCAGGGCTTCCTTCTCATGACAGAGAAAGACTTGATAATTCTTCTAAAGGATGTTTTAATAATAAAAGTGTTGAAGAGGCTTGGCATCTTATTAATCTTATTGCTTCCAATAGCTAAGGATGGGAAATGGATAAAGGTAACAAGGGGGTAAGTTTTTTGAGTATGAATGCATTAAGAGTTTTTCTGAAACTGATGGCTTTAATGATATGAGCACTAATTATGGTCTTGATTTTGAAGTACTTGTTAATCTTTGTGAATCCTTTGCTTTGCATATTAATATTCCTAAGACTATTTGGGAGAGATATCATAAGCCATTTAAAGATGTCCGTAGGGAAAGAAATTTTGTTGATAAAGAATTTTTTGTTAGAACTGTAAAATCAGTGGAGCCTGCTGAGTATGTGGAGAAACAATCCGTCCCTATGAAAATTAAGGAACATATGTTTACCTCCACTATTAAGATTAAAAGTTTGAATAAGTGCAACACTTCTTTTGAGAAAATAGAAACATAGCTTGAGGTAGCTATTATTAAATAATTAAGTACAGAGGATTCGGATGAACAGATAATTTGCTTTATGGAACCTGCTTCTAATGTAGTTAGAAGAGGAGCCATCATAATTTAGGACCACCTGTTTTTTCTGTTACAATTGGTACCCATTACTATCATGGTTTGTGTGATATTGGTGCTTGTGTTAGTGCCATTTATTTTGCTTTATATAAAGAAATTGCTGAAGATATATCACCTCTGAGTATTGAAAGAGCTAATATTGTGATTCAACTAGATGATAGATCTTATATTCACCCTATCGGGATAGTGAAAGATGTTGAAGTTCTTTGTGCTAATTTGTCCAATAGTGTTTGGTACACCCTTTTTACATACAGTTGGTGTTGTAGTTGGTTGTCTAAGGAAAAGGTAGTTGTCAAGTTTGGTGATGATAAGGTTGAATTTAATTTCTCTAGGTTTGCTAATTTTCCTACTACCGATGATAATATTCCTCCACCTAACCAGCTAGAGCAGTATTTAGTAGAACATCAGAGTTTAATTAATGAAGAAGAGAAATTGATGAAACATTTTATTTCAACCACCAATCTTGAAAGTTAATATTCTACCTGAACCTTTGGGAAGCCTCCACCTCCCTTAAAGGGAAATCCCTTGTTCGAATTAGGACCTTTGCCATATGCACTCAAGTACACCTATATGGATGAAAAGAAAGTTTATCATGTCATAATAAATGCTAACCTTTTAGGACAGGATGATGAAAGATTATTGTAGATATTGAAAGTTCATCGGACTGCTATTGGCTATACTTTGGATGATCTCAAGGGGACTAGTTCTTCTTTATATACTCATAAAATCCATATGGAGCCTAATGCAAAGCCCGTTATTGATCGTCAACGTCGTCCCAACCCAAAAAATGAAAAAAGTGGTAAGAACAGAACTAGTGAAACTTCTAAAAGCAGGTTTAATTTACCATATCTCTGATAGTAGATGGATTAGTCCAGTTCATTGTGTTTCAAAGAAGGGAGGGTTTACTCCTATCCTTAATGAAAATAATGAACTGATTCCATAAAGAACTATGATAGGGTATAGGTTGTGCATCGATAACAGAAAATTAAATAAAGCTACTAGAAAATATCACTACCCTTTTCGTATCTTGATGGCTATTTTGGTTTTTCTAAAATACCTGTTTACCCTGAGGATCAAGAGAAAACAACTTATACAAGTCCCTTTGGAACTTATGCTTATAGATGTATGCTTTTTGGTTTATGAGATGCACCTGATACCTTTCAGAGATGTATGGCTGCTATATTGTTAGACTTTTGTGAACAAATTATTGAAGTTTTATGGATGATTTTTCTATCTATGGAATATCCTTTGGAAATTGCTTGTACATTCTTAACAAAGTTTTGCAGTGGTGTGAGGATACTCATCTGGTCCTAAACTAGGAGAAGTGCCACTTCATGGTGAACGAAGGTATTGTTCTTAGACATAGAATTTCTGAAAGAGGTATAGGAGTTGATAGAGCTAAAATAAAAGCTATTGAGAAATTGGCTTATCCTAAAGATATTAGAGGTATAAGAAGGTTTTTTGGTCATGCTAGTTTCTATAGGAGATTTATTAAGGAGTTTTCTAAAATATCTAAGTCTCTCACAAATTTATTATAGAAATATATACCTTTCTCCTTTGATGATAATTGTGTAGAAGCCTTTGAAACTTTAAATAAAGCCTTAATTATTGGTCCTATAATACAACCACCTAACTGGAACTTGCCCTTTGAAATTATGTGTAATGCTAGTGATTATGCTGTTGGGGCAGTCCTTGGGCAAAGAGTTGATAAGAAATTGAGTGATATTCAATATGCTAGGCAAACCTTGGATGGTTCCCAAAAGAATTATGCTACAACCGAGAAAGAATTTTTAGCATTTATTTTTGCTTGTCGCAAGTTTAGGTCTTACATTGTTGATTCTAAAGTCACTGTCCATACCGATCATGTGCTATAAAAGATATTATAGATAAGAAAGATGCTAAGCCTAGGCTTATTAGATGGTGTTTTATTGTTACAAGAAGTAGCACTGTGGCCTTGGCAAATGCGAGGGCATCATGTTTATAGTATTGAATTTAATGCGAGGATTCGCTCAAAAATAATAATGCGAGGGCATCATTTTTCGTATCGTGAAGTTGTTTTTAAATATATTTTGTGATTTCAGAGATAATAAAGTTGGTTGTATGTTCATTTGTGTGTGATAATATTTTAGTACAAAGCATCAAAGTTAGATCCTGAGCTAGGTGAGAGTTTGTGCATGACATTACTTGAGTAAGTGGAGTTGAGATCCAGTTTGTGTGCAATTTTTATAATTGTTTAATATAATATCATGCATTATAAAATGGTTGTTAATGACATATGGAGACATGTAGTGTATTTTCCCTTATTTGTTGTTTAACTTCAGAAATATGAATAAAAATCTATAGTATGATATGAAATTGGAGTAAGGGTGGGTAATTCAACATGAAAACACAATATTTAAAAAATTTATTATATGCATTCGGAGCTTGTCTTTCATTTTCTCGTAAAGCAAGATGATAAATATTAAATAGATATACAAAATACACAAATCTAATGGTGACTTTTATTTTAGGAATCATAGTTATGTGAAATAGAGACATGGCTGTTGTTTCTCCAAAGTTTGCTCAAAAGAGCATAGACCTATTAGTGATAAATATTCAACTTCATGTATAAAATATATTGAATTTTTGAACGGTTAATTTTTTAGATGGGATTTGATACTAACCCAAGAATGTTGTGTTGAGTAGATGGGGGCTCATCGTCTCAGGATGTGGAAGCACTTGGCGATTCAAATACAATAACTCACATCTCATGTAATTTGGAAAATGGTTATGTCTGGCATCTTAGAATGTAGTGTTTCACTGTGTCACATGTCTCCTATGTTTTGTTTAATTTGCTTGCATAGAGTCCCTGCTTTTGTAATAAAATCCATGTATAACGAAAAATGAGAGATAACTAGGGCCTCCATTCTGGAGTACTTCAATTTTTTTTTTTTGCAAATTTCCTGTTATATGATGTAATTTTGTTGAGATGCAAATTCTGACAACCTAAGTTGCTGGTTATTTCGTGGAATCACCTTCTAATTTTCTGTTACATTTATATATGCCAACACTGATACATTAAAAATTCTATCCTTCACATAGTAGATTTGTGTTGCAGTCATGTAGGACATGACACATTCTTCATGACTGTATATTGGCCATCCATTTCTCTATCAACATATTGTCTCACATAATATAGTTATACCTTACAAAGCTATATTTCAAAATAAATATAGCGATATCAATTTGATATTTCATATGCTAGTATTTATCTCTTTATATATGATCGAACATAGGAAAATGTTTGTCATGTAAAATCCTAAAAGGACTTGCAACTTGGATTGAAGATGGTACACTGGATTTGAGATGGTACACAACAAAACATAACATATTTCATCACTACTAATTTTGTTTACAAAAACACGGCTAAAAAGGGTCAAATAATAAAGGAGAATAGATAATACCTAAAATTTATGGATTGGTCTCCCTAACCCTTAAATGTTATAAACCAAGTAGATAGAGCCTACATGTCATCATGTCTCTTGAAAATACGTGAACACATTTCTAATTGGGTTCTCAACTTCTCAAAATATTGGGGAAGAAAATATTGTATTACAATCTTTCAAACGATTTTTTTAGAATTCTTTCAAAAGAACTTAATAGACGGCCATATGTCACACTATTGTTTAAGCAGGCGGACAGGCATTTTCTATCAGAGCAAAGCTGTAAGTATTTATTTTAATATACCTCACAATCACAAACACACACCTGGCATTTTTTATATCATAAATAACACTGTCATGAAAGACATTTGTGACAGATAAATCAGGGTACACAAATAGAAACAAAACGTAGGCAGAAACAAATATCGATGATTTGTACGATGGCTGAAAGGATGCACCCGCTAATTGCTAACCAATGGCAAATGGTAAGTTTTCTTTCTGAGAGAGATCAAGGAATTGTGTCTAGCTACAAAAAATACTTTTAACTATCAATATCGAGTATGCAGTCATTTCTTGTGGATATAAAGTATACCCTTTTTGTGAATTTGAAGTATACAAGATGTATCCCCCTGTCAATTCTTTTGCGGTGTTCAAACGCATTTGGCCTTAAAATCTTTTTCTGAATGCACAAAAACATAGTGCAATTCGAATGTATATACTACATCAATTAAAATTAGAAAATATTGAAGTACCACATTTTATAATAACTTAACATGATGGCCAATAATGTTTGATAAGAAAGAGGGAAGGCACATGAACTTCTAGGTTAGTAGATATAGGAGTAAGACAAAATTTCATGATATACATTGGCCTATAGGAGAAGCTTGGTGTGGGAGAGAAAAATGTAAAGATGTTCATGCACCCTTGAATGGATATGAATTCTATAGAATTAGACTTTCTATTTATAGTTTGGTATTTCCTCATGCATTCTACAACAACTATAAATTACCAAGTGAATTGAATGATGCAAACATTTATGGTGAAGTTTCAAAACCACGCGTGCAAGTAAAGCTTCAATATCGGAAGATGTACATCATGCACACTTTGATCTATCTTAACAAAGATCAATTAAACATCACTACTATGACATAACAGCGTGTTGTTCTTGTAAGCAATAATATCATCCTCGTTATGATATTTACACAGAGAGTTCGGAAGGGGAAATAAAAAAAACTGAACATCGATCAATATTTAATCTAAACATACAGTAAACACATAGATAAATAAATTATCTACTGCCATTTAGGCTAAAATGTGACTAACATCTGCCATGTTATAATACAATATATCTGATTATGATATCTGCAGAGGATGGCGTGCAATATCTAGAAACTTCGAACGGCAAAGTTTATAGGAAACTACGGCAAAATGATATTTTGTAAAAATTAACTACGGTAAACCTAATTAAAATTTTGGAGTCGACACAAATATTAACAGCAAAATATCATGTTATGAAGGGAATAATCTATCTATCATTAATTAATTATATATTCCATAATCGTGTGATTTATCTAGTATTTGCAATATCATAAAAAAATACATCAAGAAGACATGTGCATAAGCTACACACATGAAAACAGATATTTCAAGAAAAAGTAGCCGAGATTCGAAAAATTGCTTGAAGGATGGAACACATAGTCTTTAGCAAATGCCAAATGGTATACCATTATTTGCAAGAGAAATAGAGAAATTATGTCTAAAAATACCCCTTCCTATGAATTTTGAGGTTCTTTTAAATTCCGAGTATATCAGTTATTTCCTCATCTTCGCTAGCACATTTGGTAAATTTGCTCAGAGCACTATTTAGTTGGGGAAACAAATTCAGTACTCTACATAACTGAAACTTTGTAATATGCGGCATATGTTTCTTGCATATCACCATATATATCCATGATAGACACACACCTCGATCTTGTTTTGCATTGCCGATGTCGATAATATATTTTATGTTGTGTTATATGCAGAGACAGATGGAGGAGTAACAACAATATACCTTTTACGTAGCAGTACCTAGCTTTGAGCTGTGTGCATCGGGCATGTCCAATGATCGATCTTGTACCTACTTTGTTCGTGCATACACATGACATCAATGTACGTAGCACCTCGTTGTATCTTGTATATGGATGAATGCGTGATCCAAGTTTGAAACCTGAGGTACCTCATGTGCATGCGTTGGACGTCCGATCGACCTACCATATGCACTGAGCGAATGTCGCGGTGGTAGTGCCAGCGTACACACGAACGGCACGGCAAGTCTTGATTCCATCACCTAGCTAGCTCCTCGCTGTCGTATGGATGCATGCATGAGGCAAGTTTAAGACGTGAGGTCCTCGTGTGCATGCAGTGAAAGCCTGATCGACCGGCCGTACAGAAGCTAGGCGAACATGGTAGTGGCGGCGGCGGCGTGCGTGAGGAGAAGATAGGTGAGTCCATAATGTTTTGCTAGCTAGACATATTATCCAAGGGGTATGAGAAAATTTAATTTAGGGTATTGGTGGCTAATTATTTTAGTGTCAATGGTCTATTTTGGAGATCCACCGGTTGTGATCGGCTAGTTTTTATTAAATTGATGGTCGGATATCTTAGATTTTTGTAGGATTTTCTAGCCTATTTCTCTTTGTCTGGTTAGATATTTTAGATTTTTGTAGGATTTTCTAGCCTATTTCTCTTTTATTGGTTAGCCCATCAATTACTTTTAGTATATAATAGATTCATTTGCATATTGTTGATAGAAAAGGTCAGGACATTCCAGTAGCTTAACATTTATCTAGGGTAGAAAACATACCTGATGATCCTATACCTATTAGTGATAGCTTTGCTGATGAACACTTAGCTGCTATTGTAACCTCCACTACTAAGCCTTGGTTTGCTGGTTATGCTAATTACATTATTCCAAAATATATTCCACCATATTTTACCCATCAACAAAAGATTTTTTTTCTATTTAAGACATTAATTTTGGGATGATCCACATCACTATAAAAGAGGAGTAGATGGTGTTATTAGATGTTGTATACCTAAGATTGAGCAGAAAAAAATCTTAAGAAAATATCACTACAGTCACTATGGAGGACATCATGCTCGAGACAGAACTGCACAAAAGGTATCATAGTCTCATTTTTATTCGCCTACTTTATTTAAGGATGCTCAAAAGTTTATATTAGCTTTTGATGAATGTAAGAGAGTAGGTAATATTGGTAGACATCAAGAAGTGCCTATGACTTATTCTTTAAGAGTAGATCCATTTGATGTTTGGGGTACTGATTATATGAGACCTTTTCCTACCTCACATGGTAACACTCACATTTTAGTTGCTGTTGATTATTTCACTAAGTGGGTAGAAGCTATTCCAACTAAAACTGTCGATCATCAAACTTTGATTAAAATGCTTAAAGAGGTTATCTTTCCAAGGTTTGTAGTCCCTACATACGGTATGACTGATGGTGGTTCACATTTTATTCATAGTGCATTCAGAAAAGTTTTAGTCAAGTATGATGCTAACCATAGAGTTGCTTCAACCTATCATCCTCAAACAAGTGGTCAAGTAAAATTAACCAATAGAGAAATAAAGTTGACTTTGCAAAAGACCATTAATAGATCAAGGAAGGATTGGGATAATAAATTAAATGATGCACTCTGGGCTTATAAAACTGCTTATAAAAATCCTATGGGAATGTCTGCCTATAAAATGGTTTATGGTAAAGCATATCATCTTCCATTTGAGCTAGAACTTAAAACATATCACTACTAGGGAAAACCCTATAGGCAGACAGGTAACAGTGGCGCGGGGTAAGAGGGTCGTGCTACTGTTAAGTAGTAGTAGCGCGGGTCAAAAACCCATGCTACGAGTATAGCGTAGTAGTAGCGCGAGTAGATACGCACGGCGTTGTTGCTAAGTGCGCGCCACGGTACCCCCCGTGTCGAGCCTTAGTAGCAGCGTTGTGTATGCCACCCGCGCTACAACTAACTTGGTAGCTGTAGCGCGGGGCTTATACCCAGCATTACCGCTACTGGTACACAAGGCAAACTGGTGGGCTCCACTTAGTAGCAGCGCGGGCCTCTTGCCCAGTGCTAGAGGTAAAAGGCATAGCAGTAGCGTGGGCCTCTTGCCTCTCGCCCACTGCTAGAGGTAAAAGACATTTGTGTAGGAACATTATGATGATGATGATGATGAGACTATGTCGTAGCACTTCGATGATGATGATGACGATGAGACATTCTTGTCTGATATAGTTTCAATGTATGTGTATGTTTCTATTGTATAAAACCTGTATAAATACTGCATAAATATGCAGAAGAAGAAACAAATACAGAAAATCTTAGCAGTGGTGCGGGGTAAGAGGGTAGCAGCAGCGCCGGGGCTGCGCTACTGCTACACAGACTTAGCAGTAGCGTGGGTTTCAATCCCACACTGTAGATAGTTAGCAGTAGCGGTGGGTTGACCCGCGCTACTGCTAACTCTGTGTAGCAGTAGCGCGGGGCTATACCCCATGCTACTGCTAGAAAGTTAGCTGCAGCGCGCTAGTAGTAGTGCGGGCCCCCGCGCTACTGCTAGGCCATTACCCCGCACTGCTACTAGGGTTTTCCCTAGTAGTGTATTGAGCCATCAAACAATTAAACTATGATTTTCAACAAGCCGGGGAGAAAAGATTGCTAGATATAAGTGCCTTAGACGAATGAATGAATGAAGCATATGAGAATACCAAGTTGATTAAAAGATTGCTAGATATAAGTGCCTTAGACGAATGAAGCATATGAATGTGGCATGATAGGAGAATACAACGTAGAGGGTTCAAAGTAGGAGACCCTATGTTATTATACAACCCTCATTTAAGACATTTTGTATGTAAGCTCCTATCCAAATATAGTGACCCCCACACTATAGCTGACATTTATCGATCATGGGCCATTAGGCTTGAAGGTGATATTCATGGAAAACCGCAGGTTGTCAATGGTCAAAAAGTTAAGCATTGAATTGCCGGCGAGCCCATTGATGTCGAGATGAATGTAGTGTACATGACCACCTCCGAGGAATTAATTCAAAAATAGAATATGAACCTTCCGGAAGCCGAAAACTTCTAGGTAAGTAAAAAGGTACATAAACTTCTCCAAAAAATCCAAATTTTTATACTTGGTATATATACATAGAAAAGGGTAGTGTGCAAAGAATTGGCCGGAGGGGATCCTTGTGGGCCCTAGGCACCCAACCCAGGCACCTGGTCTAGGTGCCTAGGCCCACGGGAGTCCCCCTCTGGCACAACATTTGTAGGCTTACCCCTCCTGCATGGAAAACCCTCTATATATTTCTTGATAAATTTTTTGAGCTTTGTATCTTGGAGTTTTGCTTCTTTTTTATTTCAAGCACTTTTCTATCAAGGTTTACTCAGATCCATTTGCTGCCTTGTCTTCCTTGAGCTCTTGTATTGGAGGTGCTGCCTTCGAAGATAGAAGAAGGAGGAGGGGGATGAGTTCTTCAAGAAAACCATCAACCCCTACCTCATCTCCATTATGACTCACCCTAAATCCATCACCATGGAAGAAGGGCAACTACAGATAAAAGATGTTGAAGCACCGAAGAAAGAGGGGGATTTCAAGTCCAAATTGGAGGAGGTTGAGCAAGCAATTTCCAGGTATGTGGGTGTAATTTTTATCCTCAATGCAGATTACTCCTTGACTACAGATATCAAAACCAATGTTGTAGAACTGGAAAAAGAAAACTAGCAATTTCATTGGACTTTAGAATTTTTGGAGGAGAGGATTCAAAACATCCAAGATCAGTTATCTGATGTTCAAAATCAGCTCCGTGAGAATGATCGTAGGATTAAGAAGATATATGTGGAAGACCCTCTCACTATCTCTAACAACAACAACAACCCTCCATCAAAAGATCAAGCCTGAGAAAAAGTGGTAATAGGCATCTCTCCCTCCCTGCTTCTCTCAAATCTATGGTGAGGTTGTCGGGTATCTTGCATCATATCTATCTTACTTTTTGCATTAGCTATATCGTTTTAGTTGAATAATAATCTTTTGACATTTAGTTGCAAAGTGTGCTATTACTCCTTCAGAGTAATATTATCGAAGTATCTCGTGATGTGAGGATATATAATAAAGAGGTGGCATGAGAAAGTCCTTTTGCTCTCGTTATTATATATTGTAACATTACCACGCTCTTTATAGATTATACGATGTGGGATGTCATGACTTTACCAATACAAGGAATTTAAAAGTAGATGTTATCTAGATGTTCAATAAAACTATATCTAATTATTTAGTGGAATCATGAGTTTAGTACAAAAGAAAGGATGTGCATATGGAAATACATTATCTCCAAAATCTTTGGATCAATATCTAATCTTCAATTACAAATTTCAAAAACTTGAACAATTTATTATGGCTAGGCATGGAAGACAACTAGGTAGATGTGTATATGTGGTCTCAATTAATTTATTACTCATGGGCCCTCCAACAAGCATGGTCTACTTTAGAGCCTTGCAAGCCAAAACCTTTATACTAAGCATAAATTTTGCTTGTGCATCCATACCTTGAGCCAGGTCAACCCAACAAGTGTCCACTATATCTTCCTATGTGACTGATAAAGGTCACTCCAAGTAAATTGTCATCATCGCAGGCAACTCAAATGGCCAACTAAAAATCTCCTTATTTAAGTTTTTATTGTGTGGGAATGATAATTGTCCATGAACCAGTGATGGGGGCCAGGAAATAAAACAAAATAAAAGGATGTGTGGCACCACCACAAGAGGCAACGGGAAGTTATTGTTTCAACTCATTAAACTCTTGAGCATCCAACAAAAAGTGCATGACAATCCCTGCTTCCCTCTGCAAAGGGCTTATCTTTTACTTTTATATTGGATCAATCCTTTCTTGAAACCAACTCTTATAGTGTAAATATTTCTTGCTCATTGTTAATAACATGTGTATGGCTTGTCTATTAGTTCGAAATTATCTTTAAGATTCATGTGAAAGGCTAAAGCAAAGTTATTTGCTAGAAACTTTGATCTTTTTTATGCCTAGTTATATTGATGTTGTCCTAAAAATTTGTTTACGTGAGTTTATTGAAAGAAGACGAAAGAGATAATTGAGGTTGTGGCAGTTGCTAATCAAAGCTCTGACATAGATCATTCTTGAAAAATTGAGATGAATGAAACTATTACATAATCTAGATTATGGTTTGGCATCTTGTATAACATCCCGTTATAAAGTAACTAGTGTTTGGTAAAGTTCTCTTGACCTCTGCATTGGGTACTTCTATTTTGAGGGTTGTAATGTTAGGGTGTATAGATTACTTGAGCAATTGTGATGCTTGCAATGCCCGTATTCTTAATTATCAACCTCTCACTTTATGAACATGAGGCCATGTTTGTCAAGCTCGAGCTTTGCTTGAGGACAAGCAAGGTCTAAGCTTGGGGGAGCTAATACGTGTATTTTGCATTATAATTTCATAGGATAAATACTGTACTTTTATGCCTTTTTAACACCTTCGCATCATTTTAATTTGAGTTCATCTTATAATGCAGAGAATTGCCGGAGGAATGATAAAAAATGTTGCCAGATGAGGAAATACAAATTTCATGAAGAAAATATATTTCCAGAAGCTAAAAAAATAAAGTAAAAATATGAAGAGGATATGTACATGAAATGAGTCACTGGGCCAGAGCCAGGTGCCTGGTGGGCCTAGGCACCTAGAGTGGGCGCCTAGGGCCTACAGGCTACCGCAGGGCTCCTATCTACTACATATGGCTCTCTCTCGAGGTGAAATCCTGAGATATATTTTTTCAGGATTTTTTGCCACCATCTCAGGGGCGGAACCCTAGTATTCTTCTCGGGGGGCTGCTTACAACCAGATCGAACCCCTCCGGCAGCAAGAATTCAAAGCAGTTATCATCATCAACTCTAGTGCATAAAGGGGAAGATCTTCATCCAAGTCATCTTTAGCATCTCCTTCAACACCACCATCACCCCCTCCATCGCCATCCCATCTATGTTCAATCTGTGTGAATTAACTACTGTTATTGCTTATCGGTGTTAATTGTTGATATAGTAGTTGATGCTACGTGTTTTATTGGTGAAATATGTCTACTTTTAGATTGTCATATTTATCATTACACTCTGATTATGTTTACCATGATGTACCGTGAGTAGTTCGGTAGTGGTCTTGAGGACATGGGAGAAAGCTAATTATTAATGGTCATATAAATTTGCAGTAAAGATTATTGTTTGATTATGTTGTGTTGTAATTTTCTAGTGGTGATGTGCGAACATCGACTGCATATAACTTCACCTATATGGGCCTAGAGGAGAGCATTGTGTTATAATAAGTTTAGGATGGGAGGCTGGGGTGACAGAATAATCATTCCTTGAATTTATGAATTATAGCACGAGGAGTGAATAGGGACCCTAGAGGATAAGGCAATGGTTGGACTATTGTCCTAATTTCTCTTAGTAGTTACAGATGCTTTGCATATAGGCTTAGGCTTTATCCACACAACACCAAGCAAGCAACAATAATCAATGCAAGTCATTATGGAACTAATAACTATGTGATTCTTGCCATTTTCAAAAATATTTAATCTTTATAAGAAACACAACCGGCTTGTCCTTAACACAATTAATGATTGGTCCACTTGCTGCACCCTTTTACTTTTATCATCATTTACATTTCCTTGCAACTACAAAATCACAAATCAGAACACCATTACACCTTTTAGCACTTGGGGTGAATTCTTGCAAGTTTTGCACTTACCAAATCCTTCTGCTCTTCATGGGATCGATACTTTTATTTATCAAAAAGATCTATAATTGATCCCCTACACTTGTGGGATATCAACTCCTAGAAGCCAAATCCGGCCCTTGTACATGACCCGAGGAGGCGCTCGCCCAACTGCTGCTGAATTATGGCATCAAAGGCCTGGAGGAGGGAAATGTACTATAATAACTTGTGTATTGCCAAACTTGTCATTCTCTACTTTCTACACTTGTGCACATACGTCTTCTTACTTTCTACACTTGTGATTTTCATTCGTATGAGACAGTTGTATTGTTTTTGTGGTTTTCATGTTGCATGGATATATAATGTGATGTATGTGTGATCATTTGTTATGAATTGAATTGCAGTGTAATTAGAATTATGTATTGCTGATTATGCATAAAAATATAATTATGAAATATGCCTCCTGTTAGTTACCAGTGACGGGCCCAAATAGGGGTGCCCATCACTGGTAAGGCCACTGAGCTGGGCCTGGACGAAAAACTAGTGACAGCTGCCTTCAATGTGCCTATCACTTGTATTGTGTTACTAGTGACTAGCAACCTACCCATCACTAGTAACCAAGTACCAATGATGAGTTACCAGTGGGGGGTGCCCTTGCTCATCATTGATAGGCATTTAGTGCCCGTCACTGATAAGGATTCCTGCCATAGTGAAAGGACATGATATGAACATCAGTTCATCCATATCCATTACCTACATCACATAAACAGCAAATTTAGTAGAAAATACATTTCAACCAAATGTCATGTATATAAACACTAATACATCCATATGACAATTACAAAGGATTACAATGTAGTAAGTACTGAAAATAAACTCACCACTTTCTTGGTTATGCTGTTGCCTTCACAACTCGCCTCATCACTCGTCATGTGAAGGATGAGATGCAAAAAAGGAATGAGGAACATGCTGACCCCTTTGAAAGCTTGATGTCTTTCCAAGTCCCTAGCCCCTTACCCTCACCTCTATGCTTCTCTGCTTCTTGCCACAGATGAAGATGCGACACACAAAACATCCAACACCTTAGTGTGCACAAAAGCCTAATAGAAATATATACAATAATGAGAACATAGATTGACATAATTATAATTATAATGAATATAATAAGTTTAAGAGTGAGGAATATACAATACCTCAATAGAGCATAAAGGTAGGGGAAAACACAATAGAGCCTTTCTTGGTTAAATTGATGCTCTATAGATAGTGAATGCTCTCGCATGCGACATCAGATTGGTAACCAGATCTGTTAGTGTTGTGTCATTGAAATAGGCACCTTGTTTAAAAAAATCAACTCAGCAATGCAAGACTCAATTTCAAAAACCTAGACTAGTTCAATGTAAGCTCACGATCATGTGAATGCTGCAAAAACAAGTTGAAGTTCACAGGACATATACATGGCAACTTTATGGATAGCAATGTTAGCTATAAAGTTCTGATCTATCTCTATGATGAAGTTGAACTTGGTCTTGCCACATCGCACGAGAAAAAGTCTCAAGAACTCATATTAGTTGAAATTGATAAAATAAAGCTCAGCAATAAACATTGAATTTATATGGCCTCAGACTTTCATATATGTCATGCATATAGCACTACCTTCAAATGACTAGCTCTAAAATTATGTCCAGTTTGTGCCTGCTCTTTGGGTTTTGAGAACTCTATAGATGCATTGTCTAGTGCCCTTTGAGTAAGGCTTGTATGAAGGCATTGTTGACCGCCGGGCTTGGGGCACCGGTGATTTGGCTTTGGACCTTGGAGAATGTCTTGAGAAAATCTCTTAGAGCCTTGCCTTAGTCCTAGGTTGAAGAGTTCATTTGACAACAAAGGTTGTGCAAAGTTCTCTAGGAAATTGGTGATGATGACCTCTTGGAGGTAATCCCACAATCCTATGGAGTTCTGATACATCTCCAACGTATCTATAATTTTTGTATTGTTCATGCCTATTATCCATCATTTTTGAAATATTTTTGAAGATTATTTTGGAACTAACCTATTAATTTAGTGCCCAGTGCTAGTTCATATTCTATTGTGGTTTTTGTGTGCAGGGAAATAAAATAGCTAAAGTATCAGGAAAAATCTAGAAAAATTCAGAGGATAATAAAATACCCGAGAGAGCACTGTGCCAAAGGGGCACCACCTGGGGTGGCCCGGGGACCCAGGCACCAACCCTAGGTGCCTGGTGCCGAAGGGCTCCAGGAGTGGCTGCCTGGGCCCACCAGGCACCCCCTGGCCACCTCCTTTCGCAGCTGTGAAAGGACCTAGATGACGACCGGAGGGGGTGAATAGGCGTTTTGAAACTTTTATGAATTTGGCTTTATGCAAATGCGGAATTAAACTAAACGGATACTTTTCAAGCATAAATCCTAAATATGCTAGGCTCAACTAAGTGCACCAACAACCTATGCTAAACAAGATAGGCACTTAAGGAAACTAGCAAGCACAAACTATATCACAAGATATGGAAATTTAGGAACAACTAAGCAATTCTAACTAGCACAAGATATATCAATACGAGCAAGTCTGAATTGCGGAAAGTAAAGGGTGTGGGAATGAGATAACCAAAAGTGAGTAGGGGACACGAATATATCCTGAAGTTCACACTCGTGGGAGTGCTAACCTCCATTGGAACGGTTCCAAAGCCAAAGCTCCAGAACGCCATGAAGTGGCTTGCCGTATTCTCCCTTTTGAGTCACCCCCAATGGGTGAGCCTCGATTCACTCGGGGTTGGTCTTGAAGGCGACAACCACACCTTTACATACGTCTCCGGAGCACACAACAAGCAAGGAAGATTTTGGAGGAACCTTGACCACCTAGACCTCTTCATAATCTTCTCAAAGAGATCGCCAAGTAAACACCACCAAATCGTCTAGGAGGCGAGGCCTCCAAGAGTAATAAACTCACAGACTCTCACTCAAACTAATCAATGTGGGGAGCTCAAACTGATGCAACAAATGCAAAGCAAGGTCTAGCAATGGATGCTCAACTCACTCTCTCAATCTCACAAGATGCAAATCAAGAAAGTAGGAGATTGAAGAGAGATGAAACAATGGAGGACATCAACAAATTACTCAAAGATCCATCCACAAATCCCCCTTCACATAGAGGGGAGATAGGGGTTTGGGAGAGGTGGTATGTGGCTCAAAAGTATGGCAAGAAAGTGTATGAAGAGCCCCCAAACTAATGGGGGAAAGGAGCCCTTAAATAGCCAAACCCCAAAACTTGTCGTTGGGGTTCCAACGAGCATTTCCTGGACAACCCGTCACTACTAGGAAAACCCCTATAGGTAACCACTTAGTAGTGGTGCGGGTTATCTGGCATGCGCTACCACTAATTAGTAGTAGCGCAAGAAAAAAAGCACGCTGCTGGTAGGGCATAGTAGTAGCGCGGGCACAGAATGCCCACGCTACTACTAAGTGGTCCCCATTGTGCCCCCCGAGATAGGCCATAGTAGTAGTGCGGGATGTAAATGATGCGCTACAGCTAAGTTGATAACAGTAGCACGGTGTATAAATGCCGTGCTACTACTATGGGTAGACGGGGCTAGCTGGTGGGCCCCACTTAGTGATAACGCGGCCCCCATGCCCCGCGCTACTACTAAGTACAAGGTTTTTTTACAGCCTTGAAATACCCATATCCTCCCCCGAATTCCTCCTCTGTCTCGTCCCTGTCCCCTAGGAGGGGACAAGGTCCCAAAGCTCTCCCATGGTGCTCCTTCCCATGTGCACCTCCTCCTGCATGGCACCCAAGGAGGCCGCCGCCTCGCGCCGCCGGCGTCCAGGAGCTCGCCTTCCCGTCCCTACATTTTCCTTCCTCCCTTTCCCTTCCCCTCCTCCTTTTCTCTGAGACTCTCTCTCCCTCGTTGCTTCCCGCAGGAACCAACCAACGCCATGGACATTGTGGCATCGAGCAGCAGCCTCGATGGTCTTCCCCCGTGCCTCCATGCCACCGACAGCTCGACGCCATGGACGACCAGGAGCTCTCTACCTTGGCCGCGAAGAGGAGCCCCACACCGCCGCCTTGCTCTGGCCTGGATCCGGTCCTTCTCCAGCAGCCGCCGCTGGATCTGGTCTACGGCTGCTCGTCCGCGCCTTCGGTGACCCCTGTCGTTGCTGGATCGAACCGTCACCGCCACTGACAACACGGATGGGAGCAAGAAAACATGTATACTATGTAAATATGCAAAAAAAATGTTGAAATTAATAGTAGTAGTGCAGGTCCCAGACATGCACTAGAGCTAATTAGTAGTAGCGCGGTTGGCACCCACGCTACTACTAACAGACGTAGTAGTAGCGCGGCTGGCACCCGCACTACTACTAACAGACATAGTAGTAGCATGAGGTGGCACCCGCGCTACAACTAGTCAGTTAGTTCTAGCATGCTAGTAGTAGCATGGGCTCCCACGCTACTACTAGCAGTTTAACCCGCGCCACTACTAGGCCTTTCCCAAGTAGTGCGTACCCATGGGGGTTGAGAACATGTGGCCACGGGGTCCCGTGTGCATGGTACAAGCCCAGTGCGCATGGGGGCCCCGTGCCCACAGCCTCAAACCCCGTGCCCATGGGGCACCCAGAAACAGCCAGCAGCAGCCCATTGAAACAAGCACAACTTTGGCATACGAACTCCGAATTCGATGATCTTGGGATTGTTTTAAAGCTATGGAAAAGCCCAAGGTCCTTACATAGAGAACCACCCAAGATCAACAAGAAAGGATGATGCAAATCATGCAAAGTTTTGAGCTCTCTACATGCGACGTGATCAAGCTGCTCATCCGAAAGTCCCTCTTGATAGTATGGCTATCAAACCTATAATCCGGTCTCCCACCAAACACCATGAGACTGGAAAAACTAGGAAAACCTAGCTAAGTTATAGTTTTGACTTGCACATTCTACTTGAGCTTATTGATGACCTTAATGCTTGCCTTAAGTTAGAACCCTTTTCTTGTCCACAATCACATGGTGAAGATACTCGAATTACTTCCTCATATTGCAATGAGGGAAGCCTTAATTTAAGCGCATCTTCACATGTACATTATCATGATTTGGACCACAAGCTTCAAAGCATATAACCTCTAGCTTCTCATCTTGCACTTGCACACCTCTTACTTCTTTTGATGCAAGCCCCATGAGAAACACCTAACCCACATAGACATAGCAAACACCTAGCATGGGTTAGTTCACAAAACACAATTCACAATTACTTACCATACCATAGAGATTGTCATTAATTACCAATATCCTTGACGCACCATCTATGGACAATACCTTCAAATACATCTATGGACAACACCTAACCCACATAGACATACCATATATCATCATATATATGGACTTCATCCTTGATTCCATCCAATATCCTTGACGCACCATTTATGGACAATACCTTCAAATATATCTCACTGAAAAAATTAGTCCATAGAGATTGTCATTAATTACCAAAACCACACTTAGGGGCTACATGCACTTTCAGTCTCCCCCATTTTGGTAATTGATGATAATCTCAACAAGAGGGTTTATATAATGAATTTAAAAATAAATATGCAATTTACCCGAGAATAAATTGTATACTTGAGGTAGTTTTGATAGCCTCAAATATCACAAAGATAGTTGATGTTATCAAAACCGGTTGTACTAGCATCAAGATACCACACAAGTATTTTATGTTAGTAGAACCATACTATATGGAGCAAACTCCCCCACAACATATGCAGATGTGAATGAACTTGAATTACATTGCATATATTGGATGACGTAAACTTGGCGGAGTTTTCTCTATATACCATGCAACAAGAAAACACAATAAATGTAGATATGCATGAATGACAAGAACCAACCCACTTCTCCTAAACCCTCTAAACTTCTCCCCCATTGGCATCAAATGCCAAAATGGAAGAAAAACAGAAGGCCAATATAGTATGAGCTCCTCCTTAATTTCTGCATTTCTCATATGTGAGTGGAATCAAATGCACATACCCATATATGAATAAATGGAGGAGCTCAAACTACATTGGGGATCCATAGAATGCAACAAGAAGATAAAACATGAGAGTCAAACACTAAAAAGATCCAAAGAACATATTTTGGACAAGATATAAAGGAAGTATCCAATAAGATCATCATGCTAAGAATGGGTCCAGAACATATTGAAAAACCCATGAATGCAAAGATATAAGAAATACATACAAGCACTCACTTCTCATCCTCTTACCGGATCCATCAAAGAATCGAAAGGAGACAATCCCAGGGACCGGTAGTAAACAAAAAGATATCAAAGAGGGATATGCCCTTTCTCATATGTATAAGTTTCTTATGTGGCCAATAATCATCAAGATGAGCATCCATAAAGAAACTTGCACATGCAAAAAGATATAAAAAAGAACATGATATCCATGAATGAATCCATTATACAAACTTGATCTTAGCATAAGAGCTTTGTCACATGGCACATGGCACAAAGCACATGGCGCAAATTGATCTCATTTGAATAAAAATGAATTATTAAGCATGAGGGCAAATATCACAATCGAAAAGAGTGTTTTTACAATTTTATCAATATTGCACATAAGAGCACTTTGAGGAATTGGTATCCAATAAATTGCTTAATTGGCATATTTGGGATAAGTGAACCATGAACATGGTTTTATAGATCCCCATGATATGCTTCTTCTCAAATGTCCCATAGATTCAATAAGGAGGTTTAAGCTTTTGCCAGAAACACAAACTCAACAAGTACTAATCATGCCATGATGCAACATACACAAAGTTGACTCTAATTTAAATAAATGCATGAGGTAAGTACTTGTTACTGAGAGAGCATTGGTTCAAGGGGCCCTTGATCTAGATCAGGAACATGAGGGACTTGATCTTGTTCTTGAATAGGTACATGATCTCCCATAGCATCTTGCTCTTGTGTTGGGGGTGATGACTTCCCTTGTGGTGGATCCACAAGAGGGGCTCTTACTCCTTCTACATGGACATGAGGTGTTTCTTGTGGAAGAATATGACCAATCCCCATTATACTTGTGGCTTGGGAAGGAGCCTCATCACCTACAACGCTTGAAACAAATTGCTCTGCATGGAAGCCATTATCCTCATCAAACTCCACATTCACCGTTTCCTCAATACATCCCATAGATTTATTGAGAATACAGTAAGTGTGGGAGTTTGATGCATATCCAATAAAAAGACCCAAATTATGTTAACCGGGTTTTCTTGATGAGAAAGAAACACTTACAACCAAACTGGGTTTTCATTTATCTTCTCCCTCAAATTAAAGAATCAACCAAGCTTGGCTCTAATAATTTTCCATGATGTCTCCACCTTCCTCATGAATAATCCAAGCATTGAATGCTTCTCCACAGTTCCTAAAACACATTAAGGTACAATTTAGTCCTCAAACTTATTGGGTCCGAAGTAGTTAGCACCACTATAATACAGATGGAAACTCCACATTAAATATGTGCAAATGGATATGAACTCGAAATTCATGCACATCTTAACCATTATGGATATTGTGGAGTTTACCCTATATAGAGGATCAAGTAGAGCAAGGCATGAAGAAATATATAAATAAATATGCATGCACAAGCCTACCAAGATCCAAAGAGATATGATTTGGACCAAAGAATACATAAATGATGAATACACCAATAATATCACAAAGCATTTACGTTATCCAAATTATATCAAAGTGACGAATCCACACAAGACCGTACACAAAGAACAACATATGAATTAAGCAAAAATCAGTGAGCATATAGGATATACACTACACACATGCTCAAAGGCTTATCTCTCTCAAGTAGATAATAGATAGTGCAAGCAAAGAGATAAGGCAAGTTGAAGCACGAACCGAGAAGAAGATGATCATAAAGTTCTACCACATGATGGAATACCAATTGAAAAGGGGTATTTGGAATTATCACTCGGTGGTAAATTGCAAAGATGCACATGATCAAAATCACAATCCAAAGCATATGATGTGAGTTTGGAATGAAGCACAATGCTTGGATAAAATATTATTGAAAATTCCAATTATAAAATTAATCAAGCAAAGGAATAATTGGAATAACTTGAATCAAGCGATTTCCAAATAAGATCTTAGACGTAAACATTTGGCAAATCACACCAAGACAACCTCTCTCAATTATTCATATTTTCTAGGCTCGTTATATGCACAAAGCATATCACTCCCCCATGTGATAATACCACATAGTGACTAGATAATATTGAATATCAGTACTAGGTGGTATTTCTCATATTCACATTTCGGGGTTGTGATGTGCACAAAACATAACACTCCCCCATAATGTGATGATCCACTAATATGTCACAAGAGCGAAACAAGATTCAATTAAGATACAATAAAGGCTCAAAACTGCAAACAACACTATATGATGTGCAATGCAACCTACACATGCTAGATAACATGAAACCTAAACATGCAAGGGGAGAGTAACTTTTAGTGTAAGCAATATAAATACAAGTTACCACAAAGAGGAACATTGCATAGATAATATGAAGATAATCCACATGACTTGGCTCAAACAAATAAATGGTGGATATCCTTTTCTTCATGAACTAGCCAAATCTCCAATGTCCTCCACACACCTATTGATCAAGTTTGAGCTTGATGGTCCCTAACCAAGTTGGGTCATAAGAAGTTAGTCACAATAGGCTTGGCAACCCAAATGGTCTTTTTCATTTCCAAACCACTTTGGGCACCAACAAACTTGGCAAATAAATTGCCAACAACAACCTTCCTAAGCGAATAATGATCATTGACTAGAGGAGGCTTAGGGATGTTACCGTTGGGACAAGATGAGGATATGTATCCCTTCTCATGACAATTATAGCAACATGTGCTCCCTCTTCTCTTCTTGTTTATTTTCTCAACTTGGGGAGCATTATCTTGGTTCACCATTGGTAGTGGCATTTCTTCAACTTGAGGTTGACCTTGAGATTGAACTTTAGGTTGACCTTCGGATTGAACTTGAGGCCGCTTCCCTTGATGCTTCACATTTGAAGCCTGCTTCTTTAATGGACAAGATCTCACATGGTGTCCAACATTCTTGCACTTAAAGCATGTAATGTTGGCCGGATTCTTGACTTGGTTGTGTCCCTTATTCTTGTTCTTGGACTTCTTGTTGTTGGAAGTGAAACCAAGTCCGCCCTTGTCATGAGGAGATTTTTGAACACTGAAGACATTTTTTAGAGTGGAGTTCCCTTCATGACACTTTTCCAAGTCTTTCTTCAAAATAGACTTAGGCCTTGAGCTCTTTGTTTTCCTCTACAAGGTTAGTATCAACAAAAGTACTAGAGAAAGTAGAAGCTTCATTGTTAGAGCAATAAGGCAAGGAGAGAAATTCATCACAAGATTTGGAATAATATGTCTAGATGAATCACAAGGAATAGTACATGACAATAAAGCATTTTGAGTAGAAGTAGTGCCAATGTCCGCATGAGGCTCACAAGATGTTACCTTAGTCACAATATCTTCATGAGCTAACTTCAGCCTTTCATGGGAGATTAGAAGGTCATCATGAGAGCCCAAGAGCTTTTCATGACTTTCTTTCAATTTTTCATAATTGCTAGTTAGCAAATCAAGTTGAGCCCTGAGCTCAACATTCTCCTTCAAGATGGATGATTCATAAGAAATAGAGTTAGTAACACAAGCATCATTAACAATATGAGAGGAGCTAGTAGAAACTAGAGACTTCACATGAGTAGCTTGAAGTTCTTCATATGACTTAGAGAGTTTGGTGAGCTCTCCTTTGACATTCTTGTAGCCAAGGTCAAGGTGCTGAAAATCCTCTTTAAGTTAATCATGAGCAACTTCAATCTCTTCTTTAGAATATTCTAAGTCTCTAAGAGTTTCTAGAGCATCAAGAAGGTTACAATCAAGTCTTCCATTTTGTTCTTGCTCTTCGCGAAGTAAATCATTACACTTTCCAAAATGACTAATAAGATATTTAAACATCACATAAGTGTTCTTATTTACCCCACGGAGAGAATTCCCAATTTCATATATTTCTTGACTGATATCCGTAACACATTCATCATCACTCTCATCATTATCATTACTATGAGTAGATGATACATTGGCAATACCTCTTGCCATGAGGCACATATGAACATTGGAGGTTGATGATGATTCTTTTGGAGAAGAAAATTCTTCATAAACAAGAGTAGGAGGTTCATGTCCATGCTCTTGACACTCATAGCATTTCCTCTCCAATATGGTGATTTCTTTCTTTGCTCTTCTAGCAATTTCTCCATTAATGATGTGTGTGCTATTTTTCCTTATTTCCTCTACATCGTTAGTCAAACAACAACTAGAGGAAATAGAAGCTTATAGATCATGGCAACAAGGAATATCAAGCATACCATCACAAAGTGTATTCAAGGAATCTCTATATGATATGCATGGACTATCAACACAAGAATGTATGTCATTTTTGCTAGATATGATCAAGTCCATAGAAGCTACAACACTAGCATGTATACATGAAAGATCTTCAATGTTGAGCACAACATCATCATCACAACTGATATTTCCACTCACCATGTCATTACCTTGGGACATGCCATATGATGGTGAGGTGGAAGAAGTTGAAATATCCAAGCACACGGAGGAGGAAGCAATATGGAGTTCTACATGATATGAAGATGTGGAGAACTCCTCATTTGACTCCTCCGAAAGATGATGAACCTCAGCAAGATTAGACCCGCCATATATTTCTTCAAGTTTGGTCCACATCTCGTGAACCGTCACACAAGTCATGATTGACTCAAACACTTCAAGGGATATAGACCGAATTATGGCATTCTTAGCACCATGCCCAAAAAGCAATCATCATTTTCCTCAATAGTAGAAAAAAGTTCATCCTTCCAAGGAGAAGCACCTACAAGAACAATTCGCACAAAATTTTGACCCATGGCCTAAAAATGACAAAGCATGCGAACTTTCTACAAGTGATAGTTTGAGCCACTACAATAAAAAGTGTCATCATGCACTATACCACTAGTCGACATCTTTACTCTCTAGGCGGTGAACCCTACCAAGGAGAGACCAAAGCTCTGATACCAATTGAAAGGACCTAGATGACGACTAGAGGGGGATGAATAGGCATTTTGAAATTTTTACGAATTTGGCTTTATCCTAATGCGGAATTAAATAAAATGGATACTTTTCAAGCACAAATCCTAAATATGTCAGGCTCAACTAAATGCACGAACAACCTATGCTAAACAAGATAGGCACTTAAGAAAACCAGCAAGCACAAACTATATCACAAGATATGGAAATGTAAGAAGAACTAAGCAACTCTAACTAGCACAAGATATATCAAATACGGGCAAGTATGAATTGCGAAAAGTAAAGGGTGCAGGAATGAGATATCCACAAGTGAGTCGGGGACGCAGATTTATCCAAAAGTTCACAATCATGAGAGTGCTAATCTCCATTGGAGTGGTGCCGAAGCCAAAGCTCTGGAACACCTACAAGTGGCTCACCGTATTCTCCGTTTCGAGTCAAACCCAATGGATAAGCCTCGATTCACTCAGGATTGGTTTTGAAGGCAACCACCACACCTTTACATATGTCTTCGGAGCACACCACAAGCAAGGAAGCTTCCGGTGGAACCTTGACCCCCTAGGCCTCTTCACAATCTTCTCAAAGAGATCACCAAGTAAACACCACCAAACCATCTAGGAGGCGAGGCCTCCAAGAGTAATAAACTCACGGATTCTCACTTGAACTAATCAATGTGGGGAGCTCAAACTAATGCAAAAATGCAAAGCAAGGTCAAGCAACGGGTGCTCAACTCACTTTCTCAATATCACAAGATGCAACTCAAGAAAGTAGGAGATTGAAGAGAGATGAAACAATGGAGGTGATCAACAAATGACTCAAAGATCCATCCACAAATCTCTCTTCACATAGAGGGGTGATAGGGGTTTGGGAGAGGTGGTATGTGGCTCAAAATGATGGCAATAAAGTGTATGAACACCCCCCCCCCCAAACCAGTGGGAGAAAGGAGCCCTTAAATAACCAAACCCTAAAACTAGCCGTTGGGGCTCCAATGGCATTTCCTGGACACCCCGTGCCCATGGGGGTTGAGACCCCATGCACATGGGACCTGGCATTTCCTGGACACCCCGTGCCCATGGGGGTTGAGACCCCATGCCCACGGGGTCCCATGTGCATGGTACAAGCCCCATGCACATGGGGGCACTGTGCCCACTGCCTCAAACCGATGCCCATGGGGTACCTAGAAACAGCGAGCAGCAGCCCACCGAAACAAGCAAAACTTTGGCATACGAACTCCAAATTCGATGATGTTTGGCTCATTTTAAAGCTATGGAAAAGCACAAGGTCCTCACCTAGAGAACCACCCAAGAGCAACAAGAAAGAACTATGCAAATAATGCAAAGGTTTGAGCTCTCTACATGCAATGTGATCAAGCTACTAGCCCAAAAGTCCCTCTTGATAGTACGGCTATCAAACCTCTAATCCGGTCTCCCACCAAGCACCATGAGACCGGCAAAACTAGGAAAACCTAGCCAAGTTATACCTTTGACTTGTGCATTCTACTTGAGCTTGTTGATGACCTTAATGCTTGCCTTAAGTTGGAACCCTTTTCTTGTCCGCAATCACTTGGTGAAGATACTCAAATTGCTTCCTCATACTGCAATGAGGGAAGCCTTAACTTAAGCACATCTTCACATGTACATTATCATGATGTGGACTGCAAGCTTTAAAGCATATAACCTCCAGCTTCCCATCATGCACTTGCACACCTCAAACTCGATGACCATCACCACCTGATGTCATCCTCACATAGGCTACTTGAAATATTTCTTTTGATGCCAGCACATGAGAAACACCTAACCCACATAGACATAGCAAACACCTAGCATGAGTTAGTTCACAAAATGCAATTCACAATAAATTACCATACCACTAGATCACTTGATCCCACGCACTACATTGTTTGTGCTTGTGAGTTAACCATCTAGATACAATATTTGAGCTTTATCTTGGTCAACCAATATCTTTACTTCATGCTCCATCTTGGTTTCTTGAAAGCCATAATGAACTCTTCATTTACCTTCATTGCTTCAAGACTAGATCAGCAAAGACTCATTTATTACCATATCAAGTTCCACTATGAATATCATATTGGTCATCATTTGCTCTTCTAGAAACTCCATCATAATCTCTTGAGAGGCACAATCAATTATTCACTCTAGTTGCTTGCTTCAGGACTTGATCAACCGAAACCCAACACATGAGCTTACCATGATCTTGTCTTCAAGCCATAACTTGAATTCTCCTCTTTGACTATTCTCTCAAGCCCTTGATCATTATAAGCCCAAATATGTTAATTTTTTAGATCTTCCAATGAACTCCACCTTGAAAAATTTGGTTAGACATTGAAATCAATCTTGATGGATTCAATAGTAATCCCCGAAAACCAACTAGAAACCTCACTGGACATGGGACCTCGAAAGCCAAAACCTAGGCCCCGTGGGCATGGGTGTCATGGACCCCATGCGCACGGGGTATCCAGAGAGTCGACACTCGACCCCGTGTGCACGGGGGTCAAGAGGCCTGTGTGCATGGGGTATCTAGAGAAGGATACCATGAGGACTTATTCGGATGTTTTGATGGCATTCTTCACAAAATAACCCAGTGGACTTCAAGCACCACTATGGAACATATCTTCATATAAGATTCAATGCCCTTGATGCTCCATAGAAATTGTCATTTAATACCAAAGCTTAGAGAAAATATATCATCATATATATGGACTTCATCCTTGATTCCATCCAATATCCTTGAGGCACCATCTATGGACAATACCTTCAAATATATCTCACTGAAAACATTAGTCCATAGAGATTGTCATTAATTACCAAAACCACACTTAGGGGTTACATGCACTTTCAAGCTGTCTATATATACCCCCTAGAACCATTGTCATATTTATCAAGTATTTTTTTCTCCACCGCCACTTCGCATTCCGAGGCGATCTCAGTTTCAGCTCCTATCCGGTACGCTGCTAGAGGGGGAATTCATCGCTTTCTTCATCAACATTGATCATCGCAGCTCCAATATGAGTTGTGAGTAGTCTACCCCCTGGACTATGGGTTCATGGCAATAGCTAAGATTTAATCTCTCCCCCTAGTTGTTCAATACAATGGCCACATGAGCTGCCTGTCATGATTGTGATCTGTCTGATGTAAACCTAGCGGTGATGTTGATCATGTGATGAATAATTTCTTTATGTTTAGATTGTGTTGATGCCTTCTGTTTGGTTTATAGATGCATATTTCTCTCCAATTATTTGTCTTCCCTTAGTTAGTTTAGATGGGTAATTAGTAGAGGGAGCGGTGTGCATTAGTTGGGTGTAATCTTGCAAGTAATCTACCATAGTGACAGTAAATGGAAAAGGTTGCATTGTATGATTGCCACTAAGGATAAATGATAGTATGAGGCCTCTAATGAGATCATGCTAGTCACTAGTATGTCATCTTGCTTAAGGCAATTATCCTTTTTATTACATAATACTTGGATGATGCAGAGAGAATCTCAGTCAATGAGTGGATTATTAGCTATAGATGCAGGTAGGGTCTTAGTCTATGGAATTATGGATGTACTGCCTATATAAGATCAACACATTACATAGTTTAGTATGAGCATGAGATATTTCACTTCTATTTCACATGTCTATGTTACTTTCTCGCACTTTTTATCTTATGGAGACTTCCTATTAATGAACCAATGAACCTCGGTCCAGTTTTTACTGTAAGAAAAGACTTCTAGCAACTTTTTCTTTTTCTTTTATTTTCAGTTATTATTTATCCCAAAAAAATATTGCCTACCACATTATCTTTTAATATCTTGTACAACTAGCAAAGCTAGCATGGTTGACACCCTTGTTAGTGTTGTTGGGGCACAAGTGAAGTTTTATTTGTGTTGCAGAAATTATCATTGGTGTAGAAAACATGTACCTCCACGGATTGATACCTTGGTTCTCACTGAGGGAAACATGCTACTCGCTACAAACCCTTGCACTTGGGGGCTCAACTACCTTGCATTGGTTATATCACCCGCAAGCATCAAATTCCTCCTCTGATTGATGAAACAAGTTTGCACCACTCCAGACAACACGAGCAGGAAAAGGTTGTACATCTTCATAGGGATACCCCTGGAGGCACGGATGGTAGTGGAGTTCACCTCTTGGAATTGAAGTGTGTTGGAGTCTCCCACCTACGGCTTCACGACGGGCTGTTTGAATTTCTTGAGATAAGGAGTTTATTGGATCTCCATGGCAAGGGGGTTGCATGATTTGCCTTTTCCTCTCATGGCATCGATGGAGTTCATCACGGGTGTAGTCATCACTTTCTTATTCTTTGGAGGGACTTGGCAATCGGCATCAGGCCCTTCTTGTGGCGCTTGAGTGTTCATGCCGAACTCTTCACATTGTGACTTCTTAGATTTGTCCACATGTTCTTTACGTTGTTAGTATGATTCCTCTTGACGGTTGGTAGGAGTTTGGCCTTCATGTGGTGTGCTTCTCACTGGCTCATATTAAGCACCTTGTGGGTCTTCTTCTTTTCGACGATCTTTAGTTGTTCCAGACTTCTCCAGGAGAACCGGGTGAGCTTGAGGCATCATCATATTAGATTAAGCATGTCAAATTGGGGGTCCCCAATAGGAATTGAACCAAGGCACTCTATTTTGTGATGGCCACATGAGCCATTGGTGCTATGTTGGGGAACTAGGAGGTGTTGAAAATCAATGATTCAGCTTTGAGGATATATATGGAACCAAATCGATAGATGCGGGCAACATCACGGCATCGAGGATTGATGCATCATCAAGTCAACAGAGGTGAGCAGTGTCATGGCTTTGAGGATTAACATGGCATTAAGTCGATGGAGATGAGCAGTGTCATGGTTTTGAGTTTTGATGCGGTGCCGAGTTGGTGAGGATAATTCGAGTAAGGGCCATGGAGGAAAACAACATTGTAGCATCAAGGGTCCTTGCGCCATCCTAGCGATGGAGACAATCAACGTCATGGCTTCACGGGTCTGTGTGGATTTGAGTTGGCAAAGGCAAGTGGCATCATGGATTTAGGCTCGATACAATACCAATACATGGAAGTGGATGGCATGGTAATTGTGAGGATCAGCGCGGCACCAAATTAGCAAAGGGACGATGTTACTGCTTGTTATTCCCTAGCTATAGTGCCAAAAAGATATCTGTTGGGCCCTGAAGAGCAAAGGTTTGTAGCGAGCATGAAATTTCCCCTTAGTGGAGAACCAAGGTTATCAATCCATGTAGTTTTCCATGAATCCAATAATCAGCCCTGCACTCAACTAAGAAACTTTTATCTTGGTTCCCAACTTGTCTAGTGAGGTTGTCAATCTTACTAAATTTGCTAATTACAAGGAATAATGTATCTTGTGTGTGGGAATGTATTTTATTTGTGAAAATAAAATAAATTCAGAATATTAAAGAATAGAAAAATGCTGAATAGAGGTTGTATTTATGAGGAAGAATGGACCGGGGATCCATAATTTCACTAGTAGCATCTCTTCAAATAGCATAGGCATTGTAAACAAATTACAATTGTGTATCAATTAAATTGTGTTGTTTATGGTTAATCATACATGTCATGATTGTATATAGGCATTACATCCGTATATCTATAGACCGCTATCCAGCATGCATCTATAGCTAATACTCCACCCAAAGACCAAAATCCATCATGTATCTCGATAAAACAAAGTATTGCATTAAGCAAGTTGACATAATGTTGATAATATGTTCTCTTTATCTCCAGCTCATGAACGAGGCCACTAGGAAACTATCTTTTTTTCCATAGTGGCAATAACACAATACAGGCCTTTTTCTCTTACTGTCACTGAGATAGATTACTTGCAAGGTTAAACCCAACTAATACACACCACTCTCTCTTGCAGATCATTCATCTAAACATGGCAGTGAATAAACTAATAGATCAAAGAGTATGTACATCTATAAATCATACCGCAAAGAACCAACATAAACCAAATAAAAATCCATATATAATCTGATCATAAAGTAACAATTCATCACACCACAACAAACACACCGGAGATTACATCAGATTGATCACAATCATGTTAGGCAGCTCATGTGATCTTTGTATTAAAGAATGGGAGAGAATAGATGCCACATAGCTACATCTATGGACCCATAGTTCAAGGAGTATAAATCACACATGGTCATGGGAGCAGCAAGGTTGATGAAGAAGACATTGGCGATGATTTCCCACTCCAGCAGAGTATTGAAAAAGGACTCCCGATTGGATAGCCTCGGATCATGATGAAGCGGCGGCGAAAAAAATTAGCGATAAATCCCTCCAAGGGTTTCAGGAGTATATAAAGCCATCGGGATGAAGAGGCAATCGGGGGAAGTTGTGTGGGCTCCACATGCCCCTGTGGTGTGCCCTAGCCCTAGGGCACGTGGGGGGGGGGGGGCAGGTGGACCCCTGGGCCACCACCTTCGATAGTGTTTCTGATCCAACCTTCTCTTCGACTTGGAACTTAATGACGTAAAAAAAAATTGGTCCCCAAAAAATACCTTTTCCTGTTGCACCAAAAAGATTAACAAAAAGCAACTGGCACTTGGCACTGAATTAATATGTTAGTCCAAAAAAATGATAAAAAACTATGCAAAACCTATATATAAATTATATGAATATAGCATGAACATAACAAAAATTATAGATACATTTGAGATGTATCATGACTCCAAGCTTCAGGTGGTGCCAAGACTCGGAAGCGAGTGGCGCGCAAATCCGAGGAGCAGTGTGGCACCAAGTTGGTGAAGGCATGGCATCGTAGCTACAAACTTGAGGCAATGCCAAGGCTCAAAGGTGGGTAGCTGGGCAACCCCAAGTATCAACGCGGCACAAAGTTGATGAAGTCAAGGCATCATGGCTCTGAGATCGCGGTGATGCCAGGGCTTGAAACTGAGTAGCACAACAACTCTGAGTATCGATGTGGCACCATGTCGGCGAAGGCATGGCATCACGGCTCTAATATCAAGACGATGCCAATGCTTGGAAGCGGGCGGCACGGCAACTCCGAGTATTAATGTAGCACCAAGTTGGCAAAGGCACGTCATCGCAACTCTAAGCTCAAGGCGATGCCAAGGCTAAGAAGTCGGTGGCGTGACAATTTTGAGGATCATCGTGGCACCAAGTTGGAGAGGGCGAGGCATCACAACTCCGCACTAGAGGCGATGCCAAGACTCAGAAGTGGGCAGCACAGCAACTCCAATGATCGGTGTGACACCAAGTTGGCTAGGGCATGGCATCACAACTTCAAGTTAGAGCCAATGCCAATGATCAAAAGCAAGTGACTTGGCAACTCTGACTATCGGCGTGGAACCAAGTTGGCAAAAGGGTGGCATCCTGTCTCTGAGCTCGAGGCAATGACAAGGCTAGGAAGCGGGCAGCACGGCAATTCTGAGTATCAGTGTGGCACCAAGTTGACGAAGGTGCAGCCTTCTGGCTCTGAGCTTGAGGTGATGCCAAGGCTCGAAAGCGGGTGGCACGGCAACTCCAAGTGTCAGCGCGACACCAAGTTGGTGAAGGCGTGGCATCATGGCTCTAAGCTCGAGGCGATGCCAAGGCTCATAAGTGAGCGGCATGGCAACTCCGAGTGTCAGCGCAGCATCAAGTTGGTGAGGTGTGGCATCGTGGATCTGAGCTCGAGGATATGCCAAGGGTCGGAAGCGAACAGTGCAGCAACTCCGAGTATCATCGCAGTGCTAAGTTGGCAAAGGCACGACATCATGGCTCTGAACATGAGGTGATGCAAAGGCTCTAAAGTGAGCGGTGAGGCAACTCTGAGTATCAGTGTGGCACCAACTTGGCAAAGGCATAGCATCATGGCTCCGAGCTCAAGGTGATGCCAAGCTTCAGAAGCGGGCAGCACGGCAACTCCAAGTGTTGGTGCGGCACCAAGTTAGCGAAGGCACTATCGAGGCTTCACGCGGCTTCAAGGGGGTGGAGGCAAGTGGCGTTATGACTCTGAGGATCTCTTGAGGAGTTCATCACCTTCTTGTACTTGCAAGGGTATGTCCTCGATACTCTCGACATGTTTGACATCAACCTTACCTTCTTCATTTATTTCAGACGCTTTGGGTTTATACATCCTGCTTTTGGCAACTAAAGCTTCGGCTTCAGTCAACGATTGCTTTTGCGGGGCCATCTAGCTTCCTTTACTTTAAACAATGGTTGGCATCGCCCATAGACAGCGTCACTGTTGTCATAGAAATAATAGGAGAGTAGGGGTATCTCATCATTAGTACTCACAAAGTAAAGTTAACTGGGTATATACGGGGGTCTGATACGAAGCTCACCATACACCAAGACATGGTTGATGATGGTCTGCTTGAACCTTTCCAGGAAAGAGTTTCTTGTATCTCCATAGTGAGGGGATTGCAAGATTGCCTTTGCCTTTGATGGTGTTGATGGTGTTTGTTGCAGGCGTAGTCATTGTTTTTTCTCCTTTGGAGGGGCAAGGCAATCGTCCTCGGGGTCTTCCAATGGAACGTGAATGTTCATGTTGGCTTCTTTGTGACGTGGCGGTACCAGACTTGGCCACATGCTCTCATGGTGTTCAGTCGAAGTGTGGCCTCCATGTGGTGTGCTTCTTGTCGGCTTGCGTCGTGTGCCTTGTAGTCTTTCTTCTTTCCGGTGAGCTTCGTTCATGCCATGCTTCCCAAAGAACAGGGCAAGCTCGAGGCATCATCAAATTTGGTTGACGTACAGTGAAGTGGGGTCCCAATAGGGGCTAAACCAGGGTGCTTCATTCATGATGGGCGTGTAAGCCATTGGTCGCAGGCTAGGCAGTGCTGAAAGTCGGGTTTTTGGCTTGGAGGATGGATGCAGAACCAAATCGGTGGAAGTGAGCAGCATTGTGCCATCAGGGCTCCATGCAGCTTCAAGATGACAGAGATGAGCAGCGTCGTGGCTTCGAGGGTCCACGCGGCTTTAATTTGGTGAGGGTGCGGCATCACAGCTCTGAGCTCAAGGCGATTTCGAGGCTCAGAAATGTTGACATGCTACCTCCAAGGATTGGTGCGGCACAAAGTTGGCGAAGGAGCAGCATCGTGTCTCCAATCTTGAGGTGATGTGAACGCTCAGAAGTGGGCAACACGGTAACTTTGAGGATCAGCAAGGCAACAAGTTAGCGAAGATGTGGCGTCACATCTTTGAACTCGAGGCAATGCCATGGCTCGGGATTGGGCAACACGGCAACCCCGATGATCGGCGTGGCAGCAAGTTAGTGAAGGTGTGGTGTCATGTCTTCGAGCTTGAGGCGATGCCAAGACTTGGAAGCAAGCAACGCGACAACTCCGAGGATCAGCACGGCACAAATTAGCGAAGATGTGGCGTCCCATCTTTGAACTCGAGGGGATGCCAAGGCTTGGGAGTGGGAAAAGCGGTGACTGTGATGATTGGTGTGACACCAAGTTGGTGAAGGCGTGGTGGCATGTCATCGAGCTCGAGGCGATGCCAAGGCTCGGGACCAGGCTATGTGGCAAATCCAAGGATCGCCTTGGCACCATGTTGGTGAAGGCACAACATCGCGTCTTCCAGCTCAAGGCGATGCCAAGGCTCAGGGGCGGGCGACGCAACAACTCTGAGGATTGGTGTGGCACCAAGTTGGCGAAGGTGTGGCATCACATCTTTGAGTCTCCATGGGCTTCAAGGCGATGGAGGTAAGTGGTGTTGTGACTCGGAGGGTCTCTCGAGGCTTTTGGCACCAAGTTGGCGAAGGTGTGGCTCTCGAAGATTTGGCCGCACTCACACCCAAAAATTCTAAGAAAAGAATGGTTTCATTTAACATGAAGAAGTTTTTCCTTAGGTGTTTGATGTTGAACACCTTTGCTTGGGAGTCTATTAATGAGATAAACAGATGTAAGAAAAGCTTCATCCAAAAATATCAGTGGCATGGATACATGAGTTAAAAGAGATAAACCAACTTCTACAATGTGGTGTTGCTTTCGTTCACCAGATTCGTCTGCTGATAAGCATAGGGGCGTGAGACATGTTGGAAAATACCAACACGTTCAAGAAAGAAGTTCAACTTGTGATACTCACCAGAAGAGCTCAACATGGTTGTGACAATCATGGAATTTTTGGAACACATCGGATTTATTTTTAAGCAGATAGATCCAAGTAAACTTGCTAAAATCATCAATGAAACTCACATAGTACTTGTTCCGACCAACAGAAATTGGAGCAGGGGCCCATACATTTGAAAACATGAGCACTAAAGGAGCACTTGACACACTAGTTGAACTAGGGCACATAAGCTGATGACTCTTAGCCTTCTGACATGCATCACAAACTGACTCATGATTTTTATTCGAAAAAAGGTAAATTATTATCGTGAAGAACTTGTTGAACAATTGGGTAGGACGGATACCCATGACACCTATGCAACCAGGTAGAAGAGGGTTTGCTTGCACTGAGAGCTTGCTTTATAGATTGAGGCGCACAAGATAGAGGGCAAAGACCCCCTGTACACCTTCTGTGAAGAAGCGTTTTTTCCCGCTCCCTGATCCTTAATAGAAAAGAATTCATGATAAAATTCCAGGTAAGTATGATTTTCAAAGGAAAGTTCGGAAGCATAAATGAGGCTTTTGGCAGCCTTTGTAACATGCAAAATATCATGCAGATGAATAGGATGATCAGGGGTATAAAATGACATATGGCCAACACGCCTTATTTCCATACCTGACTCGCTAGCGGTGTGCACTTGATCATCGCCGTTGTAGTGGTCACGGACTGTGAGCTTGTCGAGTTCTCTTGTGACATGGTTCATCGCCGTGGTGTCAAGATACCAATTAGTGTCTACACCAAAGGAACTTGATGCAGCGTTGGCTTGGATCTCATTGCCCTGAAAGGACCGATCAAAACCCTTCCAGTACGGGTTAGCCGCATGCCCAGTCTTGCCATAGATCTGGCAGATCGGACATGGCTTGTCGCCATTGCCACTGTTGCCTTGCCGCTACTGGTTGTTGCCACCCCCATAGCCGCCACCATAGCTACCACGATTGCCGTTGCTGTTCCCGTTGTTCCCGCGAGGCCGCGACCACCATTGCCACCGCTATTTCAGCCACGGCAACCCTGGGAGGCCGGATTGATGGAGAACTGGGAGATGCCGCTGCAGTTCTGGGCATCAAGGCGCACCTCCGCCGCCAGGAGATGAGCATAAAAGTCATTCAAGGAGATCACATGGTCTGTCCGCGCCGAGATTGCCTCCACGAACGGATTATACTCCGCATCCTTTACGAAGCCCTTCATCTTGTTGAAGTCAACTAGCCGCAGTTGTCATCTCTCCTTTGCGCATGATGTCGACACGCGCAGGGAGCTGAATCATCCTGGAGCGCGACTGCGAAGAGTACATCCCTTCGAACGCTTTCCAGATCTTGGCGGCAGTCATAAACTCCACGACCTGTGCCAAGATATCCCGCTAGAGGTTGGACAGCAGGCAGCTTAGAACTTGCTGGTCTTGAGTGTGCCACACCCCATATTGTCCACCGTCTGTGTGGTCTTCACGCCTCGAGGACGAGCATCTTTGCCGGCGCCGGCGTCATGCCGTCGAGGTACCCAATCAGCTGGGCACCACGCACTGCCGGTAGGACCTGGGCCATCGATAGTAGGAAGTTGTCCTGGGACAGTTTCTCCGTGACCGAATGGCCGAGGGCTGAACCAATCTGTCCGGACGGCGTGGAGGAAGAAGAATTGAGCGACATAGATCAATGAAAGAAGTTCGGCCTAAAATCATAGCCACATCACATAGCAACCACCTGACCGGGCTGGACATATCGATCGAGTTGGTGAGGATGCCAGTATAAACCTCGACTTGCACGTCGAGATCATAGTAACCACCCTCCCCCCGGGGGGGGGGGGGGGGGGGGCCCACCAAACAAAAAAAGAGATCATATTAACCAACAACTAATTAGCACAAATTCATTGCACAAATTTCCTGTTAAAAAAGGAGAAAAAACTCACTGCATAAATTAATCAAGAGAAATATTTAAAGTGGCATAATCTCGTTCAGTGGATGATTAATTATATAGTATGCACCATGCACCACTGTTCCGAAACAACATCAAAATAGATAGATACACTATATCACAAAAAAAAAGATAGATACACTACACACTCCGTAAGTCATTTGGATTCCATGCATCAAAATATTTAAATATTCTAAAAATACAAAAATACTTTATATACGATTATCTAATCATCGCTTGTTGCAACTACGAAGACTAGTGTGCTTGACACCTGCAATAGAATTGTTGGGGACACAAGTTGGTTGTTTCCTTTGTTTCAGTGTTACTATTTGGATTCGATAACCTTAGGTCACCTACTTAAGAGAAAATTGCTGTTGTCCTAAAACATCAGCGCTTGGAGGCCCAACAAAAGTCTGCAAGAAGGAAATTGTGTAGTAGACATCACCAATCAGCTAGACACTGTGCACCGCCGTTAGGACTTGGGCCTTCCACAGCAGGAGGTTGCCCGGGTCAGTTTCTCCATGACCTGATGGCCGAGGGCTGAACCAATCTGGCCAGCCAGCGCGGAGGAGGAAGAGTGATGGAAGAAGTTCGCTCTGATTCCATGTAAAGTCTTAGTTTAGCGTATGCTGCTAGCAGGGATGCGTGCGTGTTTATATAGGCATACGGGGTAGGTTACAAAGATCGGATTTGCTAAAACTCATTCAGCTGAGAAACAAATTGGTCTCATTCACTTTTTTGACTGTCCGATCGACCCGCGCCACGATTCGTGTTTCGTCCTGGGGGGGCGAGTTGTTTTGTTTGTCGGGCCGGGAGCGACACAGGGGGGAGCAAGTTGTTTTGTTGCGGGCTGGGCCTCCGCATTTTTTTGTTTGTTTTGGGCCGTGCTTTAGAATGCGAACGGTCTAACCCTATGCTACTAAAGGTCCAGCCGTGCTGCTGTTGTCTGTCACTCTCCTCGCCTCTCTTCCCCTTCCCATCGGCTGTTTCTCCCCGAGCACTGTGCTCTCACATCTGATTTCAATCTAAGCGTGGAACGACTTGGTGGGCTTCTGGCGAGAGAGATGGCAGGGGAGGCCGGCGGAGTGAGTGTTCGACTCCTTTTCTTGTCCTTTTTTTTAGATTCGTTTTTGCATTCTAGGGTTTGTTCCTCTGTTATTTGTTTGTCTTAAGGTAGTTCATCATTAACCTTGGGGGGGGGGGGGGGGGGGGGGGGGGGTGTTTTATACGAGCGACCTACCTTTAGGAAGGAATGTTTTTGAGTGTGGAATGCACACGTTTTTTTAGAGCGAAATTAAATGTTTTTTGATTGTGCCCCTAGGTACAGATCCTGCCCTGTATGTAGTTGTGCATCTACATATAGCTGCTGAATAGTAATCAGATTAGATTCAGAGCCTGCTGTTATTTTGAATAGTATCTATATGCTCATCTTTTCTAGATCCCTGTTTGTGGAACTGTATGTAGCAGATAGCACCCAGATTGCAATCTAGAGTTTTTGTTTGTTTGTTTTGTTTGTAAATCTGAATGTATTAGCTAGCATTCAGTTTTGTAATTTAGAGTCTGTACATACATGTACTTCTAGCTCATATATATAGGCAGCAGATAGAGGTGCTTTTTCCATTTTTTTTACTCTGATGTGTCATATATGTACTTCTAGGACCCAGTTTGTCATCTTCACTTCCAGATTGTGTTAGTCATTCATTTTTTAGAATCTCCAATATAATGCTTCAATTTGAGAACATGGAAGTTATTTTTTTGCAGTGGGGAAACTGAGAAAATATACGGGTGTGCTTGTGGAGTTCATTCAGCAGCACTTCTGTTGTTTGTTCTTTTGTCCTAGTATACGGGTGTTTATCTGTTCGAGTAACTACGGCGCGCTATCTTTTTCCCCTGAATATGAATTCACACATCGCTGTGATACTTTATTCTTCTTTGGCCTTTTTGCCTGAAGTTAGAACCATGAAGCTGCGGCTGTTCTTTTTCCATCTTTGTTTAAACTTGATAAGTACTCTAGAATCTTATCCATTTTTGATTTGTTTTGCATGCTCCGTATTAAGATGCCTGTTCTCGCAATTCTGTACCTGGAAAATGTATCGCCTGGAATTTTGTGCGGCATTGCCTTGAGTCTGTAAAATATCCACAGTTCAGTAGGCTGAACTTTTATGTTTATTGTTCATGTCTGACAGCGCCGTTACCGGTATCTGATTTGTGCTGGACCAGGCCCTTTTTTTTGTTTAGCTCCCTCATGCACGAATTTCTAAAAGGAAATGTGACAACAATAACTGTTAACAAATGACAGTGTATTTAGAGTCGGAAGATCACAGTAATTCTGCTCCTCCAGGAGAGTAATCTTTGTAATTAACAATGTATAGTAATATCCCAGTTAACAAATTTCTTCCCATCGGGTAGCTTGCCTCACCTCACCTCCACCCGCATAGTCGTTGCCGACGGAAGCCTTTTGGATATTGGATTCTAACAGTCCTTGGGTCCCCAAGAGAATGTAGCCTATTTTGTGCTTTTGATTGTTTGTAGTTGCAGGCACTGTTGTTATCCCGGTGCTACTTTTTGTTTGTGCATATGGTTGTTCTACTGAGCTATCATGCCTTCGAAAACACTAGCGATGGCCTTTTTTATTTTTCAATTTTAGGGGAATTTGGGCTTGGGTTTATTGGGTAAACAGCGTCAGATCAAGTCACTCATTTTTTAGCTTTGTTTCTCCATTATCCATGAAATTTTTTTGAGCACCCGATTGCTAAGCCACTTTCAAGTTATTTTTGTAGTGGAGTGGCCCATATTTTAGCTTGTGGTCTGCTCACTTCCCTTTAATTTTTCCCCTAAAATAAGAAAAAGCTTGCGGTTTGCTCTCAGCTAAACATAACTTCGTATCACTTTGTTTTGACTCGTATTGTTGGACTTGCCTGTTACTTTGAAAGCTTAGTTCGATGATGCCCAGAGCAAGAGGGAATGTCTGAATTTTTCTCATGAACAAGCTTTTTGCATTAATAAGTGCAGATAGCAAGTGAAATTATAGAGCTTTTGCAAATTTGTTTGACTAAAAGAAAACTGTTTTTTTTTTGTTCTCAGGATTTGTCTTGTGAGCTATGTGGGAACTTTTGCCATGGCGGTGCTGACAACAACTTCAAGATCGACGTTCGTGACGAGTTCCTGTCTAAAGCGGAAATCGGGCTGAAGTTTTTTTTACATGTGCAATTTTTTTCCTTTTTGTTTGATATCCGCTTTTGTTTAATAAAAATATGTCAATTTTTTCCATCATTTTTTATCACTTTTTAAAATGTCATCGTCGGTGATGACATGGGACTGGGGAAGACCATGCAACTAGGGTTTCTAGCTAACTCATTCTCCATTCCCCTTCGTTCCAATCTCAGTCTCTAGTATGAGTTGTACTAGATTCAGCTCATTGGTTACACTGTCAGATCATCGATTGTTTCTTCTTCAGAATAGTTTGGTTGATTACATTATTACTAGTTCTGTAGTATCATAGTATTTTAACGATTGATTATGTCCAAAATAATCTTTTTTTGGGGGGGGGGGATAATCAGTTAGTAGTTCGCGCCTTAATGTACTTTGTTATTTGTTTCCTAGTTCAGCCGCAGTGTATCAATCAAGTGGTGCAGCAATTTTGTATATATTTTACCCTGATTGTACAAGTCACGGTTAGAATGCTTGTGTATTTTGCCATGGATGGTCCCGCTCTTTGTATTCAGACATGTCTTTTTTTAATGTTATGTACAGTTTCCTAATTATATTTTTCTTTTCTTTTTTTTTTACATTTTTGTAGACTGTCCCATGAAATGCAAGAGTCTACGTCAATGGCGTTACCAGGGACTACATGCGTTTTGAAGCCCATGGACGCAAGTACTCTGTCGACATTGTGAAGGGGGCACACAGGACCAGGATCAAGGGGAGTGACTGGAAGAAATTCACTTTTGACTTTTCACTTCGGAAGGGTGCTGTGATCATTTTTTACTTGGACATGCATCCCCGCCAGGCATATGTTGTTGTTCACAATGTTGACTTTGGACATAGTTGAAGGAAGCATTTCAGACGGGGGTGCTGATGAAGAGATGATAGATGGAGACATCTCAGATGTGGATGAAGACGGTGGCAGCATAAAGATCGAGTATACAAGGGGTCTAACTCTGAATGATGCACAGCAGGACATTCTCAATGCACTGCTGCTCAGCTTCAACACCAAGTTTTTAGGAGTGTCTTTTGTACACTGTCTTACTACAACCGACACTCAAGCTGGACAAATGGTATGTTTTGTTATTTCTTTTTCATGAAAATTTGCTTTTGTGTTTACTTTATTTGTTTATATGCATCATTTTTTTATTAAATGCATGCAGTTTTTCTTGCGTTGCTTCAAGCTTTTTTATTTTCATGTTTTTTGTTTTCTGTTCTTTGTTGTGGATACAGAAACTGCCAGAGAGGGTTGCTACAAGCTTGAACATCCCTAAAGAAGGGTTGGCTGGGGTTCGTCTAAGCAGTGGGGAGGCAAAGACTCGTGTTGAATACAGCACGTCTACTGATGGACGTATAGCTTTCAACAAAAAGCAATGGAGACGTTTCCTCTCAAAGACTACCCTGGAGATCAATGACTGCATCTTCATGTTCTTCAAGGCCAGCAGCAAGTCTTACATGAATGTTACCGTTGTCGTCAGCAAGCTTTAAGTTTCACTTTCTTTTCGAGGAGCTATGTTCCCAGTTATGTAGTATGCTGATGCAAAACATCGCTGCCATCTTTTGCTTATGCGCTTAACAAGAACCAAGTAACCCCCCCCCGGGGGGGGGGCCCCCCCCTCCTCGTTTGCGATGTATATTATCTATGTGTGTTTCAAAACTATGTGGAATATGCGTTTCTCGTAATGATAAGTGCTGTTATATATTTTTCATCAGTATCTTTTTTTAGGAGTAAATGTGTTTATGTTTTTTTAATGTTTTTCTGTTATGATTTGTAATGATAAACACCCTTGCCCATCTGCACTATACATGCAATTTGTTTGCCCAGTTCCTTTTTAGTAACAAAAATATTGTTTTTCATAGACGGCCAGGAGAGTACGGTCAAGGTCGTAGTTGAAAGTCTACCATCTACTCACAATTTAGGGAGGGGGGGGGGGGGGGGGGGGGGGGGGGGGGCGACTGTGTGTTTTGTATGAGCTTTGTTCTTGAAGATTGTTCTTGAACATCCCGAGTTTGCAACTCAGCCATCAACTAGCGGAGTGCGTGTTTTGTTGAAGGTCCCCAGTTGTATGCGACCCATTAACTCACAACAAGGGGGAGTGTGTGTGTTTGTTGAGGGTCCCCAGTTGCAAGCCCACCATCGAATCGGAACTAGGGGGATGGGGGAGTGTGTGTGTTTTGTCAAGGGGGTCCCCATTTTTTGCTTGTCGATAACTGAGGTGCAACTAGGGTGTGTGCGCGCGCGTGTGTGTGTGTGTGTGTGTGTGTGTGTGTGTGTGTGTGTTTGTTGGTCTTCCCAGTTGCATGTCGACCATCAACTCGCAACTAAGGGTGTGTGTGTGTCTTTGTCGAGGCTCCTCAGTTGCAAGCCGTCCATCGACTCACAACCAGGGGGTGGGTAGTGTTGAGAGGGTCCCCAGTTGCATGTTTGATAATCGACTCACAACTGGTGTGTGTGTGTGTGTTATTTTATCAAAGTGTCCCCAGTTGAATGTCAACCATCGACTCGCAACTAGGGGGTGTGTGTGTTTGTTGAGGACCCCCAGTTGCAAGTTGACCATCGAATCGCAACTAGGGGGGACGTATGTATATGTGTGTGTGTGTGTCTGTTTTGTTGTGGCCCCCAGTTGCAATACGACCATCGACTCACAACTAGGGGGGAGTGTGTGTGTTTGTCGAGGGTCCCCAGCTGCAAGCCCACCATCGACTCGCAACTAGGGGGGAGTGTGTGTGTTTGTTGAGGGTCCCCATTTTTTCTTGTCGATAACCAAGGTGCAACTAGGGTGTGTGTGTGTGTGTGTGTGTGTGTGTGTGTGTGTGTGTGTGTGTGTGTTGAGGGTCCCCAATTGCATGTCGATAACCGACTTGCAACTAGAGGGGTGTGTGTGTGTGTGTCTTTTTGTCAAGGGGTCCCCAGTTGCATGTCAAGCATCGACTCACAACTAGGGGGTGTGTGTTTTGTTGAGGACCCCCAGTTGCAAGTTGCCCATCGACTCGCATCTAGGGGTGTGTGTGTGTGTGTGTGTGTGTGTGTGTGTGTGTGTGTGTGTGTGTGTGTTGTTTTTATTCATGGCCCCCAGTTGCAAGTTGACCATCAACTCGCAACTAGGGGATGTGTGTGTGTGCATGTGTCGAGGGTCCCCAGTTGCAAGTTACCCATCGACTCGCAACTAAGGTGTGTGCGTGTGTGTGTGTGTGTGTGTGTGTGTGTGTGTGTGTGTGGGTGTGTGGGTGTGTGTGTCATATTCGTGGCCCCCAGTTGCAAGTTGACATCGACTCGCAAGTAGTGTGTGTGTGTGTGTGTGTTTTGTTGTGGGTCTCTAGTTGCATGTCAATAATCGACTCGCAACTAGAAGTGTGTGCGTGTGTGTGTGTCTTTTTGTCAAGGGGCCCCCAGTTGCATCTCAACCACCGACTTGTAACTAGGGGGTGTGTGTGTGTTTTAGGACCCCTAGTTGCAAGTTGCCCATCGACTCGCAATTAGGGATGTGTGTGTGTGTATTTTATTCGTGGCCCCCAGTTGCAAGTTGACCATCGACTCACAACTAGGGAGATGTGTGTGTGTGTGTGTGTGTGTGTGTCGAGGGTCCCCAATTGCATGTCGATAACTGACTTGCAACTAGAGGTGTGTGTGTGTGTGTGGATCCCCAGTTGCAAGTTACCCATCGACTCGCAACTAGGGTGTGTGTGTGTGTTTTATTCGTGGCCCCTAGTTGCAAGTTGACATCGACTCGCAACTAGGGGTGTATGTGTGTGTGTTTTGTCGTGGGTCCCAAGTTGCATGTCAATAACCGACTCGCAACTAGAAGTGCGTGCGTGTGTGTTTTTTTTTTGTCAAGGGGCCCCCAGTTGCATCTCAACCACCGACTTGTAACTAGAGGGTGTGTGTGTTTGTTGAGGACCCCTAGTTGCAAGTTGCCTATCGACTCTCAACTAGGGATGTGTGTGTATTTTATTCGTGGCCCCCAGTTGCAAGTTGACCATCGACTCGCAACTAGGGAGATATGTGTGTGTGTGTCGAGGGTCCCCAATTGCATGTCGATAACCGACTTGCAACTAGAGGTGTGTGTGTGTATGTGTGTCTTTTTGTCAAGGGGTCCCTAGTTGCATGTCAAGCATTGACTCGCAACTAGGGTCCCCAGTTGAATGTCGATAATCGACTCGCAACTGGGGTGTGTGTGTGTTATTTTATCAAAGTGTCCCCAGTTGAATGTCAACCATCGACTCGCAACTAGGGGGTGTGTGTGTTCGTTGAGAACCCCCAGTTGCAAGTTGACCATCGACTCGCAACTGGGGGGGTACGTGTGTGTGTGTGTGTTTTATTCGTGGCCCCGAGTTGCAAGTAGACCATCGACTCGCAACTGGGGGGGTACGTGTGTGTGTGTGTCGAGGTCCCCAATTGCATGTTGATAACCGACTTGCAACTAGGAGTGTTGTGTGTGTGTGTGTCTATTTCTCAAGGGGTCCCTAGTTGCATGTCAAGCATCGACTCGCAACTAGGGTCCCAAGTTGCATGTCGATAATTGACTCACAACTGGGGGGCTGTGTGTCTATTGAGGACCTCCAGTTGCCAGTTGCCCATCGACTCGCAATTTGGGGGTGCTCTGTGTGTGTGTGTGTGTGTGTGTGTGTGTGTGTGTGTTTTATTCATGTCCCCCAGTTGCAAGTTGCCATCGACTCGCAATTAGCGGGTGATGTGTGTGTGTATTTTGTTGTGGCCCCTAGTTGGCACCCGCTCATCGACTCGCAACTAAGGATGTGTATCTGTGTGTGTGTGTGTGTAGAGGGTCACTAGTTGCATCTCGATAACCGACTCACAACTAGGCGTGTGTGTGTGTCTTTTTGTCAAGGGTCCCCGGTTGCATGTTGCCCATCAACTCGCAACTAGTAGGTGTGTGTTTGTTGAGAACTCGCAACTCTAGGGTGTGTGCGTGTGTGTGTGTGTGTGTGTGTGTGTGTGTGTGTGTTTGTGTGTGTGTCTTCTCAAGGGGTCCCCAGTTGCATGTCAAGCATTGACTCGCAACTAGGGTCCCCAGTTGCATGTCGATAATCGACTCGCAACTGGGGTGTGTGTGTGTTATTTTATCAAAGTGTCCCTAGTTGAATATCAACCATCGACTCGCAACTAGGGGTTGTGTGTGTTCGTTGAGAACCCCCAGTTGCAAGTTGACCATCGACTCGCAACTGGGGGGTACGTGTGTGTGTGTGTTTTATTCGTGGCCCCGAGTTGCAAGTTGACCATCGACTCGCAACTGGGGGGGGGGGGGGGGGGGGGGTACGTGTGTGTGTGTGTGTCGAGGGTCCCCAATTGCATGTCGATAACCGACTTGCAACTAGGAGTGTTGTGTGTGTGTGTGTGTGTCTATTTGTCAAGGGGTCCCTAGTTGCATGTCAAGCATCGACTCGCAACTAGGGTCCCAAGTTGCATGTCGATAATTGACTCGCAACTGGGGGGCTATATGTCTATTGAGGACCCCTAGTTGCCAGTTGCCCATCGACTCGCAATTAGGGGGTGCTGTGTGTGTGTGTGTGTGTGTGTGTGTGTGTGTGTGTGTTTTATTCGTGTCACCCAGTTGCAAGTTGCCCATCGACTCGCAATTAGCGGGTGCTTTGTGTGTGTGTGTGTATTTTGTTGTGGCCCCCAGTTGGCACCCGCTCATCGACTCGCAACTAAGGATGTGTATCTCTCTCTCTGTGTGTGTGTGTGTGTAGACGGTCACTAGTTGCATGTCGATAACCGACTCACAACTAGGCGTGTGTGTGTCTTTTTGTCAAGGGTCCCCAGTTGCATGTTGCCCATCAACTCGCAACTAGTAGGTGTGTGTTTGTTGAGAACTCGCAACTCTAGGGTGTGTGTGTGTGTGTGTGTGTGTGTGTGTGTGTGTGTGTGTGTGTGTGTGGGTGTGTGTTTGTGTGTGTGTCTTCTCAAGGGGTCCCCAGTTGCATGTCAAGCATCGACTCACAACTAGGGGGGTGTGTGTTTGTTGAAGACCCCCAGTTGCAAGTTGACCATCAACTCGCAACTAGCGGATGTGTATGTGCGTTGAGGGTCCCCGATTGCATGTCGATAACCGTGGTGCACTAGAGGGGTGTGTATGTGTGTGTGTGTCTTTTTGTCAAGGGGTCCCGAGTTGCATGTCAAGCATCGACTCACAACTAGGGAGGTATGTGTCTATTGAGGACCCCCAGTTGCAAGTTGCCCATCGACTCGCAACTAGGGGGTGCTGTGTGTGTGTGTCTTTTTGTTGAGGGGCCCTAGTTGCATGTCGATAAGCAACTCGCAACTAGGGGTGTGTGTGTCTTTTTGTTGAGGTTCCCCAGTTGCAAGTTGCCCATCGACTCGCAACTTGGGGGTGTGTGTTTGTTGAGGACCCCCAGTTGCAAGTTGACCTTCGACTTGCAAACTAGGGGTGTGTGTGTATGTTTATCCGTGGCCCCCAGTTTACAAGTTGACCATCGATTCACAACTAGGGGTGTGTGTGTTTGTTGAGGACCCCCAGTTGCAAGTTGACAATCGACTTGCAACTAGGGGGGTGTGTGTGTTTATTCGTGGCCCCCAGTTTGCAAGTTGAGCCAGGAATGTCAACCATCGACTCGCAACTAGGGGGTGTGTGTGTTTGTTGAGGACCCCCAATTGCAAGTGGACAATCGACTCACAACTAGGGGGGACGTACGTTTGTGTGTGTGTGTGTGTGTGTGTCTGTTTTGTCGTGGCCCCCAGTTGCAAGACGACCATCAACTCACAATTAGAGGGGAGTGTGTGTTTGTTGAGAACCCCCAGTTGCAAGTTGACCATCGACTCGCAACTGGCGGGGTACGTGTGTGTGTGTGTGTGTGTGTTTTATTCGTGGCCCCGAGTTGCAAGTTGACCATCAACTCGCAACTACGGGGATGTGTGTGTGTGTGTGTGTGTCGAGGGTCCCCAATTGCATGTCGATAACCGACTTGCAACTAGGAGTGTTGTGTGTGTGTGTCTATTTGTCAAGGGGTCCCTAGTTGCATATCAAGCATCGACTCGCAACTAGGGTCCCAAGTTGCATGTCGATAATTTACTCGCAACTGGGGGGCTGTGTGTCTATTGAGGACCCCCAGTTGCAAGTTGCCCATCGACTCGCAATTAGGGGGTGCTCTGTGTGTGTGTGTGTGTGTGTGTTTTATTCGTGTCCCCTAGTTGCAAGTTGCCCATCAACTCGCAATTAGGGGGTGCTGTGTGTGTATTTTGTTGTGGCCCCCAATTGCAACCCGCTCATCGACTCACAACTAAGGATGTGTGTGTGTGTGTATCTTTTTGTCAAGGAGTCCACAGTTGCATCTCAACCATTGACTCACAACTAAGGGGTCCCAAGTTGCAAGTAGCAGAGTGCGTGTTTGTCGAGGGTCCCCAGTTGCAAGCCGACCATCGACTCGCAACTAGGAGCGGGACGGGATGGTGTATTTGTGTGTTTGTCAAGGTCCCTAGTTTTTGCGAGTCTATCATCGAGCTGCAACCGAGGAGGAGGGGGAGAAGTTTGTTTTGTACAAGTCCCAGTTGCTAGCCGAGCATCGACTTGCAACTAGGGGAGGGGGAGGGGAAATTTTGTTTCTGTACGAACCCTTATTTTTTTGCAAGTCAACCACTGAAATCGCGATTGAGAGGTGCCGGTGTCTGTGTGTGTTTGTTGAGGACCGATTCAACCAGTTCCAAGTCGATGCTCGACTCGCATTTTTTTACAACTATTTCCTTTTTTTTATAGATTTTTTTCCTTTTTTGATGGAACAAAACAAAGGATTTTCTTCTTTGTTTTTAATATAACTGCATTTTGTAAAAAAAATCTAATCCCTAGTTTTTACTATGATCAATATTGTATAATAATTATTTTTTATTAAAATATTTTTTTATCAAATATTCTTACATGGTATGATCTCGTGTATGTTTTTTACACAAACAACCTTTTGTGTAGGATAAAGGCCATTTTTTGAACTCAACTGTATTATTATTTTTTCGGAGGGTTTTTCTGCAAGATGTCCAAAGTTTGCAACGGATAACACCAGGTTGTGCGGCTCCGCTTCTATCTCTTTTTGGCTGGCACTTTTTGAATTGGTGGGAGAGAGAGCTGGGCAGAGAGGGGGGCGAGTACATCGAAGACGATGGCCTGCGATGTCGCCACCGACGAGCCACCCGCCATCCCCACCGTACTGGAGCTTCGCGCGCTCGACAAGGCCCCCGCCGTCTGCCCCGTCCAGGAGCCCTGCGCGCCCGACAAGTCCCCGCCCGTCTACACCGTCCGGGAGCTCCGCGCGGGCGACGCGCCGTCCGCCATGGGCAGGGCCCCCGATCTCTGCGCCGGCGACACAGAGCACGTGGCACACGATCGAGTAAGACCAAGTCCACATCACGCTATCTCGATTCTGTTTTTTTTTGTTTGTATGCGGAGTTCCACTTTGGTTCTGCTCTGTTCAACTCAGCGCCGCGAATTGAACTGTAGAATGCGTCGGCTCGCTGGTGAATTTTGTGCAGGTCACGTTGGAGTAGGGGGTTGGGCAGCAGGGGGATGAGGATTTTGATTCATTGAGCCAGGAATTTCTATTTGATAGAAGTCTGTATCTGCTAGAGAAATTGTACAACAAGTCTGAATTTGTTAGATTCAGAGTACCATAGCATTTTCTGAACTTTTTTAGAGTGTGGTTATGTGGCAAGGGGGGGGGGGGGGGGGGGGGGGTGATTTTAGGTGTTTCTCCCTAGGAGGGGCTTTTTATGGTGATCAAAGTGTTTGAACAGACTAGCCGTTCGGCCATTTCAATGCCATTGCAGCACAAACACCAGCACCAAAGCTACCTGTATGTGCAGCTGTCCCAGTTGTCCTTGTTTTGATTGGCTTATTTTATGGAACATCATTCTCTGTGTAGATGGACGGCTTGCACCCTAGTTGAGATGGCCGAACGGCTAGTCTGAATGTATGACAATTCTCTTTTTAATATACACAATCCCTCAAGTTGCCTGAGTGAAGCTGAGAGTGCCTCAATGACATATAAGAGTGTCTACAAGTATGTTTCTGTTTTCCTTCAGGTTATTGTTATGTACACAGTAGATTCGAATGTACACAATTAATTAACTTGGTGTTTTTTCGCTGGCTGCTCATGTTTTGGTTTAGGGTTCCATTTCACACTATCTCTACAAGAGATTTTTTAAATAGTTTTTTTCCTGGTGCTCATGCATTTTTTTGTCTAAACGTTTGTGTTTTCACAAACAGAAGCTTTTTTTGTAAAGTAAAAACACTCTTTTTTTCAAAAAGTCCCAACAATGACAACCAAAACAAAGAACGACAAAAACAAAAACAACTGACAAGCAAAAAAGTGACAATCAAAGAGGCCCGTTATTGTGTTTTTTTTACCAAGGAGAAGGACAGTGCAGGCCTGCCAGGGAAACGGGATGGGACAAGAAAAGGGGATGTCATGCATATGTCATCTGAATGAGACCATTTTATGTCTCATTCGAATGAGTTCCAGGCGCTCCCTACAAAGATTGTGACTCGGTTGTGATTTGACTTGATCCTTAAGCTATCTATACAAGGGAGGAGATCAATCATATCCCAACCGAATCAGGTTAAAAACAACACAACACGCACGCCACGCTAAACATACGGTTACAATATGTACTGACTACACATGTTGTTAACAGTACGTACAGTACGTGATTAGCTGCAGATTGATCGAGGTAGATATGCTAAGTGGCGCTGTGGCGAAGGCAAGGCTGCTTCTACAGGAGAGGACTGCAGTGGCCAGTGGGCGTTGAGGGAAGTAGGCCAGAGAGCTGTAGCCAGCTAGGAAAGCTGTTAGCTAGCTAGGTGCCAGCCGGCCGCAGCAACAGTAAACTAAAGAGCCCTGAAGGAGGCACAAAGGGCAGTGGCAGGGGCAGCAGGCTGGCGCCGGAAGAAGTAAAAGGGCACTACAGGAATAAACAAATATGCCGACGGCCAAAGATATGCCGACGGCCCCGTCGGCATAAATCGAGATAAGCCGACGGCCAGACGGAAACCGTCAGCAAATCAGGGCTGTCAGCAAAGCTAGAGGTATGCCGACGCTGGCCGTCGGCAAATCACCCAGACAAACCGACGGTGGCCGACGGCGAAGCTCCAATCTACGCCGACGATGACCACCGGCATATATTGGGCCGTCGGCATAGAGCCCATTGGTTGTCAGAAGGCTGACGCCGTTAAAGCTATGCCGACGGCCCTAACGGCGGCTGGCGGCATAGATATATTTTTTAATTTTTTTTCTGTTTTAAAAAAAAGGTTGAATCTGAGTTAGCTAAATTTTAACATATATAAATTATATATCAATTTGGGGTAGAATTTTTCATAGAGTATGAATATACACTTTGCTTATATTTTTTAAAATGTTTAAAATGTGACCTCATGTACTTTTGCCAATAGGTCCTTATACTTTGTAAAAATCACAACTAATTGATACTTGCATCGATTTGACAAACTTTATATGTTTGTCGATTAGAATCTGGAAAGGATTTTGTTGGTATACTATGTTTTGAAATTTGAACAAACTAAAATCATGTTTGTTTCAAAATTTTCAGATAACACCCTCTTGTTTTGATTTATTTGTATATTTTTCATTCCTTCGCCAAATGAGGCAAAGTTTATATCTATTTGCATAAAAAAGTTTCAAGCATTTCAAAAATCATGTGTTCAGTATGAAATGTTTAATTATAACTTTGATGCTTTGCTGCAATAGAGAAAGTCAAAGTGGGAGATCTCCGGGTCAACCGGGCCAGGGTTAAGCCTCTCCGGGGTCTTAGGGCGGTAGCAATGCCACCAAATATTGCGTTGGGTCCTCATACATGTCTGAAAGTGTGGTGGTATGGTTAAACACCCAACACACAGCTCCGGAGTGTGACCCCCTTCACGGACGGCACTACCGCCAGAACTTAGAGGGGGAAACTACGACGGAGGTTTGACCCGGAGGGAATCTTGAGATGGTTGGGCTCAAACTTTGTTTTAAAATGTTCCTATGGGCTAACCTACGCCAACCAGGTGGAAAAGTCCATTGGTCAAAGGCCGCCCTGTGAAAGTCAAAGGGCTAGATGTCCGGGTCAAATGAGGCAGGGTTAGGCCGCTCGGGGGCCTTCGGTGTGTTGCAATCCCACCAAAACTTCCATTTTGTCCACAAACATGTCTGAGAGTGTTGTGGGATGTTCAAACACCCAGCACAAAGCACACAGAGTGTTACCCCCTTCATGAACGGTGATAAAACCGATGTAACGTTCGGCAGTTTTGCTGTTGTATGAATATTTCTGAATATTCAAAAAGCGGTAAAATCCTTAAATTTTTACAAAGCACAGACACATGAGATATAAGCTATGGGGTAATTTTTCATAGTTTTTAGAGATGTAGAAGTATCTTAATTAATTCCTCTTTAAAGATTGTACTTTACTCCAATTGTTGTTATAGTTGCGTCGCCTGCTCATGTTTATTTCTTTAATGTTTATATCACTGGATAGCAATTAAAAATCATGTGTTCAGTGTGAAATGTTCAATTATTACTTTGATGCTTTGCTGCAATAGAGAAAGCTACCCCCTAGATCTCCTGGTCATACCTGCCAGGATTAGGCCTCACCGGGGGCTTCGGGGGGTAGCAATCCCACCAAAACTTGCTTTGGGTCCTCATACATGTCTGAAAGTGTGGTGGTTGGTTTAAACACCAAACACACAGCTCCAAAATTTGACCACCTTCACGGACGGTACTACCGTCAGCACTTAGAGAGGGAAACTGCGACGGAGGTTCGACCCGGAGGGAATCTTGCGATAGCTTGGGCACAAACTTTGTTTTAAAATGTTCCTATGGGCTAACCTACCACAACCAGGTAGAAAAGTCCATTGGTCAAAGGCCATCCGGTGAAAGTCAAAGGGCTAGATGTCCGGTCAAACGGGCCAGGGTTAGGCCGCTCGGGGGCCTTCGAGGGGTAGCAATCCTACCAAAACTTGTATTTTGTCCTCACACATGTCTGAAAGTGTGGTGGGATGTTTAAACACCCAGCACAAAGCTCCCGGAGTGTGACCCGCTTCATGGACAGCGATAACACCGAAGTAACGTTCGGCAATTTTGTTGTTGTACGAATATTTCTGAATAGTCAAAATGCGGTAAAATCCTAAAAAAAATTACACAGCACAGACACATGAGATATAAGCTATGTAGTAATTTTTCATAGTTTTTAGGGATGTTGAAGTATCTTAATTAATTCCTCTTTACAAATTGTTCTTTAGGCCCATTGTTGTTATAGTTGCGTCGGTTGCCCATGTTTGTTTGTTTGATGTTTATATCACTGGATAGCAATTAAAAATCATGTGTTTAGTGTGAAATATTCAATTATTAGTTTGATGCTTCGCTGCAATAGAGAAAGCTACCCCCTAGATCTCCGGGTCATACTGGCCAGGGTTAGGCCTCTTCGGGGGCTTCGGGGGGTAGCAATCAGACCAAAACTTGCCTTGGGTTCTCATACATGTCTGAAAGTGTGGTGGTAGGTTTAAACACCCAGCACGCAGTTCCGGAATGTGACCCTCCTTTATGGATGGCACAAGCGCCAGCACTTAGAGGGGAAAACTACGACGGAGGTTCAACCCGGAGGGAATCTTGTGATAGGTTGGGCTCAAACTTTGTTTTAAAATTTTCCTATGGGCTAACCTAGCACAACCAGGTGGAAAATGTTAGGGAACGTTGCATGGAAAACAAAAAAAATTCTACGCACACGCAAGATCTATCCATGGAGATGCATAGCTACGAGAAGGGGAGTGTGTCTATGTACCCTCGTAGACCGTAAGCGGAAGTGTTAGAACAACGCGGTTTATGTCGTCGAACAACTTCACGATCCAACCGACCGAGCACCGAACGTACGGCACCTCCGCGTTCAGCACACGTTCAGCTCGGTGACGTCCTTGACTTCTTGATTCAGCAAGATGGCGAGGTAGTGGATGAGTTCCGGCAGCACGACGGCGTGGTGACGGTGATAGTGATGCTATCTCGACAGGGCTTCGCCCAAGCACTACAAAAATATGACCGAGGGACGGAACTGTGGAGGGGGGCGCCGCACACGGCTAAGACAATGTTGTACCTCTTTGGGGCACCCCCTCTCCTCTATTTATATATGTGTAGGGGCTTGGAGTAGAAGGAATAGTGCCACATGAACAGTAGCCATGAATAGTACACACGTGGACTTGGACTCCAAAGTCCAATCCTATACCTAATAGGAATCTCCCTTTTTCCATCCCTAGCTGCGTGGGCTTTTGAGGAATTGGTGCGCCTGGCCCAATAAGGCCAGGGCGCCTCCCCTTAGCCCATGCCAGCCCTTGGGACATGGTGGACCCACTTGTGGACTTCCGGAATCCTTCGGAACCTTCTGGAAGCTTCCCGATACAATACCGAAAAAAACTGCACCTTTTTCCGGAACCCAAAATATGACTTCCCATATATAAATCTTTACCGCTCGACCATTCCGAGACTCCTCGTGACGTCCGGGACTCCGAACAACATTCGGTTACCAATTCACATAACTCATATAGCACTATATCGTCAACGAATGTTAAGCGTGCGGACCCTACGGGTTCGAGAACTATGTAGACATGACCGAGACACCTCTCCGGTCAATAACCAATAGCGGAACCTGGATGCCCATATTGGCGCCTACATATTCTACGAAGACCTTTATCGGTCGAACCGTTATGACAACATACGTAATTCCCTTTGTCCATCAGTATGTTACTTGCCCGAGATTTGATCGTCGGTATCTTCATACCTAGTTCAATCTCGTTACCGGCAAGTCTCTTTACTCATTATGTAATACATCATCTCGTAACTAACTCCTTAGTCATTTGCTTGCAAGCTTTATGATGTGTATTACCGAGAGGGCCCAGAGATACCTCTCCGATACTCGGAGTGACAAATCCTAATCTTGATCTATGCCAACTCAACAAACACCTTCGGAGATACCTGTAGAGCATCTTTATAATCACCCAGTTATGTTGTGACATTTGATAGCACATAAGGTATTCCTCCGGTATCCGGGAGTTGCGTAATCTCATAGTCTGAGGAATATGTATTTGACATGAAGAAAGCAATAGCAATAAATTGAACGATCATTATGCTAAGCTAACGGATGGGTCTTGTCCATCACATCATTCTCCTAATGATGTGATCCCATTATCAAATGACAACACATGTCCATGGTTAGGAAACCATAACCATCTTTGATCAACGAGCTAGTCTAGTAGAGGCTTACTAGGGACACGGTATTTGTTTATGTATTCACACATGTATTTAAGTTTCCGATCAATACAATTCTAGCATGAATAATAAACCTTTATCATGAATAAGGAAATATAAAATAACAACTTTATTATTGCCTCTAGGGCATATTTTCATCAGTCTCCCACTTGCACTAGAGTCAATAATCTAGTTCACATCATCATGTGATTTAACACCCATAGTTCACATCGCCATGTGACCAACACCCAAAGAGTTTACTAGAGTCAATAATCTAGTTCACATCGCCATGTGATTAACACCCAAAGAGTACTAAGGTATGATCATGTTTTGCTTGTGAGAGATGTTTAGTCAACGGGTCTGTCACATTCAGATCCGTATGTATTTTGCAAATTTCTATGTCTATAATGTTCTGCATGGAGCTACTCTAGCTAATTGCTCCCAGTTTCAATATGTATCCAGATCGAGACTCAGAGTCATCCGGATCAGTGTCAAAGCTTGTATCGACGTAACTCTTTACGATGAACTCTTTATCACCTCCATAACCGAGAAACATTTCCTTAGTCCTCTTTAGGTACCTATGGATAATTTTGACCGCTGTCCAGTGATCTACTCCTGGATCACTATTCTACCCCCTTGCCAAACGCATGGCAAGGCACACAACAGGTCTGGTACACAGCATGGCATACTTTATAGAACCTATGACTAAGGCATAGGGAATGACTTTCATTCTCTCTCTATATTCTGCCGAGTCGGGTTTTGAGTCTTACTCAATTTCACACCTTGTAACACAGGCAAGAACCCTTTCTTTGACTGATCCATTTTGAACTTCTTCAAAACTTTATCAAGGTAGGTGCTTTGTGAAAGTCCTATCAAGTGTCTTGATCTATCTCTATAGATCTTGATGCCCAATATATAAGCAGCTTCACCGAGGTCTTTCATTGAAAAACTCTTATTCAAGTATCCTTTTATGCTATCCAAAAAAATCTATATTAATTCCAATCAACAATAGGTCATCTACATATAATATTAGAAATGCTACAGAGCTCCCTCTCACTTTCTTGTAAATACAGGCTTCACCGAAAGTCTGTATAAAACCATATGCTTTGATCACCTCATCAAAGCGTATATTCCAACTCCGAGATGCTTGCACTAGTCCATAGATGGATCGCTGGAGTTTGCACACTTTGTTAGCACCTTTAGGATCGACAAAACCTTCTGGTTGCATCATATACAACTCTTCTTTAAGAAATCCATTAAGGAATGCAGTTTTGACGTCCATTTGCCAGAATTCATAATCATAAAATGCGGCAATTGCTAACATGATTCGGACGGACTTAAGCATCGCTACGGGTGAGAAAGTCTCATCGTAGTCAACCCCTTAAACTTGTCAAAAACCTTTTGCAACAAGTCGAGCTTTGTAGATAGTAACATTACCATCCGCGTCAGTCTTCTTCTTGAAGATCCATTTATTTTCTATGGCTTGCCGATCATCCATCAAATCCACCAAAGTCCACACTTTGTTCTCATACATGGATCCTATCTCAGATTTCATGGCCTCAAGCCATCTGTCGGAATCTGGGCTCATCATAGCTTCTTCATAGTTCGTAGGTTTGCCTTGGTCTAGTAACATGACTTCCAGGACAGGATTACCGTACCACTCTGGTGCGGATCGTGCTCTGGTCGACCTACGAGGTTCAGTAGCAACTTGATCTGAAGTTTCATGATCATTATCATTTGTTTCCTCTCTAGTTGGTGTAGGCATCACGGAAACAGTTTTCTGTGATGTGCTACTTTCCAATTCGAGAGAAGGTACAATTACCTCATCAAGTCCTACTTTCCTCCCACTCACTTCTTTCGAGAGAAACTCTTTCTCTAAAAAGGACCCATTCTTAGCAACAAAGATTTTGCCTTCGGATCTGTGGTAGAAGGTGTACCCAATTGTTTCCTTAGGGTATCCTATGAAGACACACTTCTCCGATTTAGGTTCGAGCTTATCAGGCTGAAGCCTTTTTACATAAGCGTCGCATCCCCAAACTTTAAGAAACGACAGCTTAGGTTTCTTGCCAAACCACAGTTCATGCAGTGTCGTCTCAACGGATTTAGACGGTGCCCTATTTAACGTGAATGTAGTTGTCTCTAATGCATAACCCCAAAACGATAGTGGTAAATCGGTAAGAGACATCATAGAATGCACCATATCTAATAAAGTACGGTTATGATGTTCGGATACACCATTACGCTGTGGTGTTCCAGGTGGCGTGAGTTCTGAAATAATTCCACATTGTTTTAAATGAAGGCCAAACTCGTAACTCAAATATTCGCCTCTGCGATCAGATCGTAGAAACTTTATTTTCTTGTTACGATGATTTTCCACTTCACTCTGAAATTCTTTGAACTTTTCAAATATTTCAGACTTGTGTTTCATTAAGTAGATATACCCGTATCTACTCAAATCATCTGTGAAGGTAAGAAAATAATGATACCCGTCGCGTGCCTCAACACTCATCGGACCGCATACATCGGTATGTATTATTTCCAATAAGTCATTGGCTTGCTCCATTGTTCCGGAGAACGGAGTTTTAGTCATCTTGCCCATGAGGCATGGTTTGCAAGTATCAAATGATTCATAATCAAGTGATTCCAAAAGTCCATCTGCATGGAGTTTATTCATGCGCTTTACACCAATATGACCTAAACGGCAGTGCCACAAATATGTTGCACTATCATTATCAACTTTGCATCTTTTGGCATCAATATTATGAATATGTGTATCACTACAATCGAGATTCAACAAGAATAGACCACTCTTCAAGGGTGCATGACCATAAAATATATTATTCATATAAATAGAACAACCATTATTCTCTGACTTAAATGAATAACCATCTCACATTAAACAAGATCTAGATATAATGTTCATGCTCAACGCTGGCACCAAATAACAATTATTCAGGTCTAAAACTAATCCCGAAGGTAGATGTAGAGGTAGCGTGCCGACGGCGATCACATCGACCTTAGAACCATTCCCGACGCGCATCGTCACCTCGTCCTTCGCCAATCTTTGTTTAATCCACAGCTCCTATTTCGAGTTACAAATATGAGCAACCGAACCAGTATCAAATACCCAGGCGTTGCTACGAGCATTAGTAAGGTACACATCAATAGCATGTATATCAAATATACCTTTATTTACTTTGCCATCCTTCTTATCCGCCAAATACTTGGGGCAGTTCCGCTTCCAGTGACCAGTCCCTTTGCAGTAGAAGCACTCAGTTTCAGGCTTAGGTCCAGCTTTGGGCTTCTTCCCGGGAGTGGCAACTTGCTTGCCATTCTTGTTGAAGTTCCCTTTCTTTCCCTTGCCCTTTTTCTTGAAACTAGTGGTCTTGTTAACCATCAACACTTGATGCTCCTTCTTGATTTCCACCTCCGCGGCCTTAAGCATAGCGAAGAGCTCGGGAATCATTTTCATCATTCTTTGCATATTATAGTTCATTAAAAAGTTCTAGTAGCTTGGTGATAGTGACTAGAGAACTCTATCAATCACTATCTTATCTGGAAGATTAACTCCCACTTGATTCAAGTGATTGTAATACCCAGACATTCTGAGAACATGCTCACTAGCTGAGCTATTCTCCTCCATCTTGTAGGCAAAGTACTTGTTAGATGTCTCATACCTCTTAACACGAGCATAAATCTGAAATACCAGTTTCAGCTCTTGGAACATCTCATATGCTCCGTGGCGTTCAAAACGTTTTTGAAGTCCCGGTTCTAAGCCGTAAAGCATGGCGCACTAAACTATTAAGTAGTCATCATATCGATCTTGCTAAATGTTCATAACATCTGCATCTGCTCCTGCAATAGGTATGTCACCTAGCAATGCATCAAGGACATAATTCTTATGTGCAACAATGAGGATAATCCTCAGATCACGGACCTAGTCCGCATAATTGCTACTATCATCTTTCAACTTAGTTTTCTCTAGGAACATATCAAAAATAGGGGAGCTATATCGCGAGCTATTGATCTACAACATAGATATGCAAAAACTATCAAGACTAAGTTCATGATAAATTAAGTTCAATTAATCAAATTACTAATGAACTCCCACTTAAATTAACATCCCTCAAATTATCTAAGTGATACATGATCCAAATCAACTAACCCATGTGCGATCATCACGTGAGATGGGGTAGTCATCAATGGTGAACATCTCTATGTTGATCATATCTACTATATGACTCATGTTTGACCTTTCGGTCTCCAGTGTTCCGAGGCCATGTCTGTACATGCTAGGCTCGTCAAGTTTAACCCCATGTATTCTGCATGTGCAAAACTGTCTTACACCCGTTGTATGTGAACGTAGAGTCTATCACACCCGATCATCACGTGGTGTCTCAAAACGATGAACTGTAGCAATGGTGCATACTCAGGGAGAACACTTTTATCTTGAAATTAAGTGAAGGGATCATCTTATAATGCTACCGACATTCTAAGCAAAATAAGATGCATAAAAGATAAACATCACATGCAATCAAAATATGTGACATGATATGGCCATCATCATCTCATGCTTTTGATCTCCATCTCCAAAGCATCGTCATGATCTCCATCGTCACCGGCTCGACACCTTGATCTCCATCATTGCGTCATGGTTGTCTTGCCAACTATTGCTTCTACAACTATTGCTAACTCATAGCGATAAAGTAAAGCAATTACATGGCATTTGCATTTCATACAATAAAGAGACAACCATAAGGCTCCTGCCGGTTGCCTGATATCTTACAAAACATGATCATCTCATACAATAACATATATCACATCATGTCTTGACCATATCACATCACAACATACCCTGCAAAAACAAGTTAGATGTCCTCTACTTTGTTATTGCAAGTTTTACGTGGCTGCTACGGGCTTCTAGCAAGAACCATGCTTACCTACGGCAAAAACCACAATGGTGAATTATCAAGTTTGTTGTTTTAACCTTCTTCAAGGACCGGTCGTAGTCAAATTCGATTCAACTAAAGTAGGAGAAACAGACACCTGCCAGCCACCTTTATGCAAAACTAGTTGCATGTCAGTTGGTGGAACCAGTCTCATGTACGTGGACATGTAAGGTTGGTCCGGGCCGCTTCATCCCACAATACCGCCAAATCAAAATAAGACGTTGGTGGTAAACAGTATGACAATCACCGCCCACAACTCTTTGTGTTCTACTCGTGCAAATCATCTACGCATAGACCTGGCTCTTGATGCCACTGTTGGGGAACGTTGCATGAAAAACAAAAAAATCTACGCACACGCAAGATCTATCCATGGAGATGCCTAGCTACGAGAGGGGGAGTGTGTCTACGTACCCTCGTAGACCATAAGCGGAAGCGTTAGAACAACGTGCTTGATGTCGTCGAACAACTTCACGATCCAACTAACCGAGCACCGAACGTACGGCACCTCCGCGTTCAGCACACGGTCAGCTCGGTGACGTCCTCGACTTCTTGATCCAGCAAGATGGCGAGGTAGTGGATGAGTTCCGGCATCATGACGGCATGGTGATGGTGTATCTCCGCAGGGCTTCGCCCAAGCACTACGAAAATATGACCGAGGGACGGAACTGTAGAGGGGGGCGCCGCACACGGCTAAGACAATGTTGTACCTATTTGGGGCACCCCTTCTCCTCTATTTATATATGTGTAGGGGCTTGGAGTAGAAGGAATAGTGCCACGTGAACAGTAGCCATGAATAGTACACACGTGGACTTGGACTCCAAAGTCCAATCCTATTCCTACTAGGACTCTCCCTTTTTCCTTCCCTAGCTGCGTTGGCTTTTGAGGACTTGGTGCGCCTGGCCCAATAAGGCCAGGGCACCTCCCCTTAGCCCATGCCAGCCCTTGGGCCGTGGTGGACCCACTTGTGGCCTTCAAGACCCCTCTGGAATCCTCCGAAACCTTCTGGAAGCTTCCCGGTACAATACCGAAAAAAACTGCACCTTTTTCCGGAACCCAAAATATGACTTCCCATATATAAATCTTTACCTCTCGACCATTCCAAGATTCCTCATGACATCCGAGATCTCATCCAGGACTCCGAACAACATTCGGTTACCAATTCACATAACTCATATAAAACTATATCGTCAACGAACGTTAAGCGTGCGGACTCTACGGGTTCGAGAACTATGTAGACATGACCGAGACACCTCTCCGGTCAATAACCAATAGCGGAACCTAGATGCCCATATTGGCTCCTACATATTCTATGAAGATATTTATCGGTCGAACCGTTATGACAACATACGTAATTCCCTTTGTCCATCGGTATGTTACTTGCCCGAGATTTGATCGTCGGTATCTTCATACCTAGTTCAATCTCGTTACTGGCAAGTGTCTTTAATCATTCCATAATACATCATCTTGTAACTAACTCCTTAGTCATTTGCTTGCAAGCTTTATGATGTGTATTACCGAGAGGGCCCAGAGATACCTCTCCGATACTCGGAGTGACAAATCCTAATTTTGATCTATGCCAACTCAACAAACACCTTCGCAGATACCTGTAGAGCATCTTTATAATCACCCAGTTACGTTGTGATGTTTGATAGCACACAAGGTATTCCTCCGGTATCCGGGACTTGCATAATCTCATAGTCGGAGGAATATGTATTTGACATGAAGAAAGCAATAGCAATAAACTGAACGATCATTATGCTAAGCTAACGGATGGGTCTTGTCCATCACATCATTCTCCTAATGATGTGATCCCATTATCAAATGACAACACATGTCCATGGTTAGGAAACCATAACCATCTTTGATCAACGAGCTAGTCTAGTAGAGGCTTACTAGGGACATGGTATTTGTTTATGTATTTCACACATGTATTTAAGTTTTCGATCAATACAATTCTAGCATGAATAATAA